>JAUMHA010089965.1:5975-18297 GCA_032359765.1 Saxidomus gigantea
TGCATTTAAAAGAAGTCGAGACTACAAGGAATATCATAAGACCCGTCAAAAATAATATCTCAGTGGGATTTGTGCCTATTAACTATCATTCTTTGTTTGATATGCCTCAAAAGCTTTGTTTCGAACAACGCATAGCAAACAGGAAGTTGCAATGGTTTCTATTAAATGTTTAAACAAGTGACTTGTTTATATATAAATGAGCCAATGATATTTTAATATTTAGAAAGAAAAAAATGTTATCTAAGAGTGACATGCATTTTACGATTTTACAAAAGTGTCCGAATGTTTGTGTCGTTGAGTCAGTATAGTGTAAAGTATTTTATTGTTTATTTATTTATTAAAGCGTTTCCATTGCACACCAGTACATTGCATAAATAAAATAACATAAACACAATGTCATTCCGATGATATATGTGTTATAAGAGACTGATAAATCTCAATTAACTTCAATGTGATACAGTTTCCCATATCTAAATCGTGTTGTTACATGTATTATTACACTGTCAACGTGCCTTGCAAACTTATATTAGATGCACTGATAAGCTTTTTCGAAAAAAAGAATAACACTACTTTGATACTGTGCAAAAAGTTTCTTAGAGAATTATGTTACAGACAGGTCATTTATAAGAGAAGCGGTGGTGTAGAGTTAAATGTGTCTGCCGCTCATTCCGGAGGTTGCGGGTTCGAGCCCCACTGGGGTCATGACCATTCCTCCTCATATGACACCAGTACTGGTTTTCCAGGAATTGGACTCCAGAGTGACTCGATAAGCTACAGGTTTGCTTCACAATCGAGTTAAAATGAATAAGTATAGTATAATATAAATCCGAGAAAACAGTGTTTTTCTTCAAACTTTAAAGAAACAGATGTAACATCAAAAAAGATAGAGTATAAACTATTAGGTTCGGCCAACAAATGCCAGTTACATGTAACTGTGTTTTCCTGGGTATTATAACATTAAAGTCCCAGGAACATTTTGGATGAAAATAAACTTTTTTAAAAGTTATAAAGGTAAAGTGCTTGTTTATTATATAGTGTCACCCATACTTAAAGGACCAGCCATATCTGACTTATGAGACACCTTCTTTCTGAGCACATCTACCTTCCAAATCTTATCATTTTAATGCCAGGCACCAGGCAGGTAGGCAAACGGTAACCATTATTTAGCTAGCTGGCGGCTCACCAACCAAGAAAGATGTCTTACTGGCAACATTGACCGGTCTCTGTACGAAACCCAATCCTAACATTACTTCTTAAATCGAAAGTACTTGCTAGAGTCTATACATACAACGAAGTATTTTTTCCATGATATTGCAAAAACATAAGAAACACTGTTTGACAACGCTTTTTAGCGAAGAGGCGACAAAATATGAAAGAGAAGTATATCTCAACATTGCTTAAGACTAAATAGAAACAATTCTATTAATATTCTAACTGTAAATTCATTATTCTAGATAAGGGTTTTAATTGTGATACTATGACTTTAAGTTGTTACGTCTCTCTAAGATACCATGTAGCTATACTGCATATTAGTCATGTATACATGTAATACATGTATATTGTGAAAAAACTTATACTTAACTAGTTTTGCATAAGCAAGAAATATAGATAACATTAGATTAGATGGATAAATATTTTTGATAAGGATATAGTCAAAAAGATTTATAACTATTATACAGATCCATATAGTTTGGTTATAACTGTAATTATTTTTATATCCGACTCATATCTAGTAGAAAACATTGTCAATTAAGAAATAATTTATGCATGACAGTGCTCAAATGTAGGCTCACGCATACATATATGCACTTTTTAAGTAAACTAGTACACATAATTATATTTATACAGGTAAGAAGAGATTATTCAAACTTTGCCTTGCTACTTTCTAAAATGGACTGGTGGACACTGAGAATTTTCTGACTTAGAAGCCTTCAAAATACGGATAATTTTAACATATTAACATAATATGTTGCAGAATGGACACGGACACGAGTATGAATTTGTAACAGTTGCAGTATTAACAGAAAACGTTTCAACCCGATGAGAAGCTATCGGCCTGGGTGTTGTGCATGACACTCTTTTGTGTTAAATATCGCAACTGTATACGAAGACATGCCCATGCATGTAGAAACAATTCCTGCGGACGGACATATCGACGCACAGACCTACCGAACAAACCATACACTGTATAATGTACCAGTAAGAATTCAAAAGTGTATTTGCTGAAAAATAACATTTACCGAAGTATGAAGACACGTTACATTGAATCAGGCTTACAAGCTGATAAATATTTTACTACCCATTGTTTCATACTCCAAGTGTGATAAAAAGGAAACAAATGAGTTTATACAGGAATAACTGACTGATAAAGATAGTTTAATAGGAGGTTGTTAAGATTTTGAAAATCATTACGAAAGAAGCAGAATAATTAGAAGTGAACTTCTGGCTGAACTGAATAAACTACAGAATGAAGGCTCAGATCGCAGAGGAAGTGCAAAAGCTTCTTTTCTTCAAAAATCATCTATATAATTTAATAGTAAATAAAGTGACTTTGAAAATAGTCAATTTTTGGCATGCTTGAAGCACAGCGAATTTTTAAAAAGCTTATGCCGAGTTAATTTCTGTTTTCTTATGTGCCGGTAAGAAAAAAGATACATGTATACCCTACAAAATCAAATTTTGACCAGAAAAGTTGAAAATAATCACTATAATCATATACTAAACTGAAATGAAACTTTTACAAAGATTCATGCATTTTCGTTGTAACTTTATTCACAGTCGTTTTACTAAGACATGTATCAGTTCAAAATGTATTTCTTACAATTATAATAGTCATTTTGAACGCTAATACTATTTCAAAACAACAAAAATATGAAAAGAAGTAAAAAAAAAAACAACATACATTAGCGCTGTTATATCCGTATTTTGCTAAAGTGGGTAACTCGTTACACCATACAAGGCAACTACGAAATACGTAATATTATTTTAAAACAAAACAACATGAAAATAAGGAAAATAATAACATACATTACCGCTGTTATATCCGTATTTTGCAATAGTGAGTTAATCGTTACACCATACCAGGCAACTACGAAATGGTATCTAATACCTCATTGCATCTTATCATATTGTAAATACTAGGGTACACCCAAATGAATGAGTCTTTACATTTGATTGTATGATGTACCGGTATACAGACATTCCTCTCGGTTTAGTACTGTGAAGTACTGGTTATATTTATCAGTGCTAGGTCACTAAAGCCCCGTCTGATAGACACTAACTCGTGGATTAATATCTGAACTACTTTTATATTTCCGTGACAGCTATCCTCTCTGAAAACCCAACCATTGAATTAGAATGGTGCACTGTAAATAAATCTCTATCAAAATGACCACTTACGTTCGGTTATCGTAAAGTGTTTATGGTAACGAGTTTTCTGTCAATGATGCGCGAGATCCGCTAAGCAGACGACAGCCACTTCTAACTAATAGGTGATCACTAAAGCTCTTACGCCTGTGTGATAATTTATCATCCTGAATAAGGCAAATATTGTTCATGGCAGGAGCAATACGAAACCAATACGTTCACGGTTGCATCCGTTCTGATAAAGAATTAATTTCTAAAACAATGATACAAATCTATTCATGATAAACACCATAATGTCATCAAGTTTCTTATTATTAGCAAATAAATCCCTTCATTTAACATTTCCGTATTGAGTTGTGGTCACGGACAATTCTGAAACACAATAAATTATTTCAAAACGAATGCAGAATTATGTCTTTCGTTGTAAGATATATTAAACGAAAATACATTTAAAAAAGGTTTGATTCTGTTGTGGTTTTTTCGCTAGGATAGTCAAGAACAATTTCTACTTCAGTAGGTACAGATTTATATAATTTAGCTATAACTTTGACACAATATTCACTTTTCAAGTAGTATATTTCAATTTAATGCCTTTCTTAAAATTAATGACGATCGCTCTGAAGGGTAATACAGCTTTAAAGTGTTTCCGTGTTTAACCTGCTGATCAATGTAGTTTGATCATGATCTGCATTGTTTTGCATGGGGCGGGAGTTGGGGCAGGGGCGCGTAAGTGCATTTTTTGTCTTTCATCGTGTACAATAAATATGAAAGCTATTTACTTGTAAGTGTAACGATGTCAGAGTGGTAATACTGTTTGCATGTTGCACGACAACTCGTGCATGAAGCTAGTTAATAATGTCAATAAAATAAAATAAAAGGACACTTTATTCAACAAAATTCAATACACTCCTTAAACAAATATATTCGACTTTTAATCATGCCCACAAGGTTAAACTTAAATGACTTTAAGTCACGAAAACATGTAAAACAATATTAAATTAAATGACATGTAACTGGCATTTCATTAGTTTATTTTCTTCCCTGAGTTTTTCAAACATTAAACATGAAATGGTCACACAAAGCATGATAGTCAAGCGTAATTTGACTTGTTTCAATACTAGAGAATCTGTAAATGTCATTGAAAATAGGGACGAGCTATTCGGAAGTAACGAAACATTTTAATTTATTAACAACATGGTGAGATCTTGGGAGTATTTCCTACTCAGAAAAAACACCATTTAAGATGTAGTTTGTCATTTTAATACTTTAGAATTAATTCAAACAATTTGGCAAGTATTGTACATGCCTTAATTACTATGCATCTTTCAAACGTTTTACGAGGATAGTCGTCTAAATAAAACATGTTTTCTGATGTTGCCTAACAAGATGGCCGCGTTTAGTTTGAGTTTAAAATAATGAACTTGTTAAGATTTCAATAGATAGATAGATATTTGCCGCAAATATAGGACACATTTAAAACTACTCAACTATTTCAAGGGAAATAACTCTGTATCCCACAAAATCATTATACTATAACAGGCATATTGTAATAAAATATGAAAATAATGAATGTCATATAAATAAAGCATACCAAAGAGTTTCTGTTACTTGTAGCAATTTATTAGAATCACGCCGCAGGGAAGCTTCAGCGTTTATATAAACATCCTCACATACCACAACTTTTACTTAATACAAATGTAAAACTTGACAAAGGTTTCTCTGTAAAATAAAAAGGTTTTAACCTCCATAGTTGCACGTGACCCGGAGCTTTCAAGTCGGTTTCAATCCCACGTTATACATGTATTATAGTATAGCGAGACCTCGAACCTCCGACCGTTTTTCAAATAAGCTGACAGCATACTATATTTAACACATACAATAATATATTTATTAGTGTACATGCATTTATATGAAAATAAATATTGATTACAAATGTAAAATGTCAAAACTTGATTATTTTCAAGGTCCAACGAAATATTTTTGATTCTTTCAATATTCAGCAGTAAATGCTACTAAAATGTCTCAGTTTTATAAATACTTTAAGTGTTACCAAAATCAATAAAATTATTTTAACATGGCAGAATGGAGGACCTCGGGAAAACATCATACTTCTTGTGACATGGAGAACGTAAGTGAATAACACTCGAAGATGTATCTTGGTGAAAACCGGGTTCGTGACCCAGTTTTTGTAAAATGTAAAGTAAGCATACTTACACGCTTTTTGCCTTAAAACATATTGACTACCTGAAGTTTTCAGCATTTATTTAAGGCCTATCGACTACGTCCCAAAATACGCCAAATTAAAACTCACTAGAATTGATTTACCAAATTAAAACCATTCATCTATCATTCAGCTCTTTTATTGCAAGTCGTTAATAAATTTTACTGTAATTAAATTTTTTTTTTTTAAAAACATTCATCTAAAGCTTGTTTGCTTTTCTCCTTGTTTTATTCATTACAGTGTTATTTCAGCGCGTCTCTTCAGTTTGAAGATTGACACTTGAGAGTTGTTTTAGTTGTTATATTTCATTTCATTTTATTTCTGTAATTGACACATTTATAACAAGACGCATACTATTGCTCTGATACCATTCTATGTATTACACACGTCCAGGCTTCATTCAAAACAACCGTAATTCCTTCACATACAAATGTAGTGTTTGGAGTAGTACTTCAAGCTTTGTAAGGTAGCTTTTTATTTATTTTTTATGCTTTTTAATTTAAGCGCTTGTTTGCAAAATACTTAAATACTGATAAATGAAAATTTTATCACTGGAATAATTTTTTTTGAAATATAAATTACAAATGTAGTATAATTTATTGTTTTATTAAATCTCACCACTCTCTTGAATAACACACAAGTTAAGTACTGTTTTCTACTTCGTCTTTTACTTAATTGGCTACCGTTCAAAACTGAACATTTTGCGATATTTTCATGAGTGGCGCAGACATGAGTTAAAATAACTACTTTTGGTGTTCAAGCATGTAAATAACGTGATATTACATCGATATCAACAATGTTTTTGCTTATTTTATGTTTAAATCTTTACTTTTGTTGACTTTGTTTTAATGAAATGTCGACAACCGCGGGAAACGTCATCAGAAAGCATAGCAAACATGAAGACATTTTAACGATGTTATAGTTGTTTGACTCCGGCATTCGTTACGATCGGTATACTTTGGACGAAAATCTGAATTGAAGTTTTCGATATATTCACTACTTTGAAACAGTGAAAATATCAAATTTATTTCTCTGAATAGCATAATATATATACAATGTTATATTTTATGGGGTCCCACAATGAGAGGACTGCTTTAAACGAATTTAATTACAACAAATAAAACAGTCCTGAAAAGTTGAGTATAAGTATAATGAAAGATTGTCTTATTTTCAAAATTTAAAAAGAAAATCAATATCAATCTTTTGCACGATGAAATGTCATATAAAGTAGATAAAATAACGATAATGGTGATCCTTTTTGTGTCTAATATACACCTTTTAGTCATCATGATAATTCGTTTGCATTGTCCATAGATGTTCAGAAATGCACTACCAACTTACAATATATGGAACGAATTCATAGGTTTCATTCGTTGAAAACATAGCGAGTTCTATCCTTATTTTGATATAGCATTTTCTCCCACATTGATTGCATGAATTCTTGGCTTGGAGCACTTCCTACTAACAGATTACATTTCTTCTCTGTCATTCCGAAACAGTTTAAGGAACCCTGCGTATCTAACGACAACAGATGCCCTACGTCAATGACGTTTGAATTAACACCCACTTTATCAGTTAACATTCCATACACATAAAAGTCGTCTATCCAAAAGAAAGGCACACTATATGCAGATCTGTATAATTCTATAGCTATGTTGGTAGGCATAACAACAAAGAATCCACCGCAATATGATAAGGGAAAGAGTGTCTGGTTCCTAAATTCATCTTCAGCAACTTTCCACTTCAATGTTCTCTGTATTGGGATTGTATGTTTCTGATTTCGAAGGCAGTATATTGAGTTCGGTTTGTCTTTGAACATTTTGTCAGATTCAGTAAATAATTTTACGGTGTCTATAAAAACATCATCGTCAATTTTCATGACTGTTCTTGACTTATTGCAGAATTCTGTCACCCATCGTAACCCCAAAACGGCTTTATGAGTTAAGTTATGATACGTATCAATAAAATTGCCTTGCACAATATCGCTATATTTGCCATTTTCTTTATATATATTCTTTTGCACCTGGCTGCTTTCAGTTAGACCTAGCAAAAATATAATTTTCATACTTTTCTGCCTCAGTCTTTTGATGTTGCCCCAGGTGTTCCGAATACCTTGCCTCCTTTTAAAGTTTCCAGCAGCCGAATGTACGAGAACTATTATGTCAAGACTGTTAGCTTCTAGGCAGAAGTAACTATTTTTGATTGCGTATGGTTTATCTGAAAGCGAGGTTATTTCTTGGTGTGGATGTGGAATCCATTTAGAATATTTGTCTCTGAGGTCTGACGAAGCTGTCAAATTATTGTTACTAATATTTACTCGATGTAATTCAACCGAATTGTTGTTCAGCGCTGAAAATAATTTCTTTTCAAGTTGTTCAGCTGATTGCCTGTGTTCTGCATTAAGAGCAAGCATTGCAAGTAAAGTCCTGCTTCTTTTGAAACACGTCTGGAGTTGACCAACACTTTTGCCAAGCCTCGTTTGATCATTGGCCATACGTAAAAGTGTGAACAGCATGATGTAAAGACACACTGACTGTACTAGCCGACTTCCAACAATTTGGAAAGAAAGTAAAAATAGCTTCTTTATCATCTTTTGTTTCCGCCGAACCTGTGTAAAAATATTCCATGTATAATATGTAGAACATGTTTTAAAAAGCAACGAGTTTGTAATTTGTTTAATTTTCACGTCACATACATGTATACATTTGTTTTTGTACTAGCAAAGTATCTCGGGTAAGCAAAGGCTCTATTGTTAGTTCTTCGCTAGGAGAACCAAACGAAACTGTTAAATATACGAGAGAAAAAACTAAAATTACTGGCTCGGCCATAAATTACGTAAACGTCACTTCGGATTTGCATTTTCACATTAATTTGTTCTTTCAAATACTTCATTTGGTAATAATTAAGAGTCACATGAAGGTACCAACGTGCCGCATCCTTCTAACAAGAAATTAAAAAAAAAAAACTACTCGGATTGTAATGATTATAGTGTAACAATATTATAACAACATAGAAATATAAATCATTTTTATCTTTTGTCCTTTCTATTCTGATTGAAACTTAAAGTATTGTAATAAACAAATAAAATAAAATTTACCAAAACTGCAACGCTTGGTATTCTTGTCCTGTAGATGTATGGCGCTTAGGCTGCGCGGACTGGCTTTTATAGCCACAGTAATGCAGTGCATGTTTCTACGGTTATGATTTTAGTGTCCGGGTGAAATAATACGTCAACCACGAACTTGCAAATTTGGTCAAAGACTGCGTCAATCTTGCTTTTATTTCTATTCAGTGTGACTTATAAAATCCATAACCGTCGTTACGGTTATCTTTGAAGTATCCGTGAACGCGGAGAGAGTCTATCCTATAATCCTATGATTAATTTTAGTTATCGGCCCTATTGTGTTGATATTATATTTAGTTCATACATGACAGAAATAGTACCAGCCAAATTGAATTTGGATATTTGATTAACCCCTTTAACCTTTAATATATTCAAAATTAATATGTATATGTAATGTTAATAGAAATTTTGCGATGCACTGATTCACCTTTAAGTTAACAAACTATATAATATATGTATAATCTTTATATATAATAACAGTCATTAGGTTTAAAACCCTTAAAATGCCGGAAAGGGTAATATATACAATGAATTAAATAAAAATGACTTTATATGGCTCAATGAATTAAAGAAATATATAATAGCCATATAAAATCATTATTATTTAATTCATTGTTTGTATGTATGTATATATTTACAATTTTTTCATTCACTCGTAAAAATGTTAAAACGTTTGAAGTGGAATTGCTACCGGAATCAACGGTTGCGGAATGTCTTGTAAAACACTGCTTGGAAACACCGACCGGTACTTGATTTAACTGCAATTAAATTATGTGAGGTATGTAAATTATTGTTCTTTCGTCATGTATAGTTATATCACAAAGATATATAAATTGTACTCACATTTTATAATTAACTTTAGAACACAAGTACTTGAGAACACAGTTATGTCCCTGCGTTTAGACCGCGTCTTATCCATACGTATTCTAGTATTCTATAAAACTTGAAATAGTTTTAGATCAACAGAGGAAGGTGTGTCGTACACAACACACGTGGGTCCTCAACTAAATGATCAACCTCAAATTTAGCGTCCAAATTCCAAATATGGATAACATGTGGCAAGATTTCTAAGTTTCTAAAGCATATCTCCATAACTGTTTGTGAAATTTCAATAAAACTTAAGGTAGTTCTTAAGCAGCAAAGAATAGGGTGCTTGGCACAGGTCCTCGGATCATAGGTTAATAGTTGAGGTAACGGTGCCATTTCAAAGTCCCACGTCGAGGCCAAACATGTCACATACATTTATATGCTAATAGCTCTTGCTAGTCTCGAACCTCTTATATAGACATATTCTGAACAACTTGAAAGCTATTATATAAATGAGACTGTTATGGGAACATTTATCTGGATATTTTATAACAACAGTATGTGGGGCTCTGGGGTAACACTAAATACGATGGTCATTATAGAGGAAACTGAACAACTATCATGCTGTAAACCATATATACCTGGTTTATTGGTGATATATTCTTAGTTTTTGCAGCTAGTGTGACTTATCCTGCTGAAATGCATCTCAATTTGTGGAGTCAACTTAGTTGCACTTAAAATAACAATACTTTTTTATGTTATTTGTCGCGTTATATTACTACATATTAGATAAAACAGTTTTCTTTTACAAGTAATGAAAGTGACTATTGCATTAAGAAAGAGCAGTGACAATGTGTCGCTGTGATTTACCTATGAAAATATAGCCAATTACAACCATATATGTATTTAATTAGATGTTTAGTATGTACCATTGTCTAATGGAATTCTACCAACTTTGTTCAAATTTTGCCCCTTGGGTCAATATTGGCCCCGACCGAAAAACACTTTTTCCCATTGACTTATTTAGGAAATACTTTAAAAGTCTTTTTCTCAAAAACTTTAAAACATAGAGCTTAGATATTTAGTGTGTAACATTATCTTGTGAACATACCAGGTTTGATCAAATCATGCCTCTGGGATCAAAATGCTTTTAATGAAGACTTAATACAGGAAAACCTTTAAATATCTTCTTCTCCGACCACATTATCTAGGGCTTAGGTATTAAGTATGCAACATTATCTTGTTCCATCAAGTTTGTTTAAATCATGTCGCGGGGTCAAAACTGACCATTTGTCACTTGTTATCGGAAAAACTTTAAAAATCTTCTTATGCACAGATCTGGAGCTTAGACTTTTAGTTTGTTACAGTATATGGTGGACTTCAAGCAACTTTGTTCAAATCTTGCCCTTGGGGTCAATATTAGCCCCGTTCCCATTGCCTTACATAGGAAAGCCTTTAAAAACCCTCTTCTTAAAACCTTTAGGCATAGAGCGTAGATATTTGGTATGTACAATTGTCTAGCGGACCTCTACCAAGTTTGTTCAAATCATGCCCCTAGAGGGGGTCCTTTGTCTGTATTTAGAGTTACAGGAAAACCCTAACTTCCATGAATTCCTATAGCGCATTGACTTTCTTAGCAACCAGTAACTTTCCTTAGCAAACAGTGATTTTTCTAGCAACCAGTGACTTTCCCTACGAACAGGTGACTTCTTTAACAATCATTGACTTCCTTAGCAACCGCTTAATTCTCTAGCAACCATTTTGTTCTCCTAGTATCCAGTGCCTTCAGCTAGCAACCAGTGACATCCTTAGCAATCACTAACATAGTCCCGTACCCACCAATGACTTCCCTTAGCAATAAATTTGATTTTGTATTTTTAGAGCATGACAAACTTTAAGATGCCTTTTTCAGGGTTGTTGTTCAGATCAAATAAATAATATTACAAATGTCCGAAGGCCCAGTTTCCCGTGACGCTGGTCGGATTTAATGGTTTCAAATTTAAAGAAAGACTACGTCATTTACAAAATGTACAGCTAAAATAAAAATGGGCAATATAGTATCAGTTTTTCTTACGTAAAAGTCTCATCATTTTGGTTTGCTAGATAAAATACTGAAAATAATGAAAAGGGGACCACAAAAAGACAGGCTTTCAAATACAGCCAGTAAGGGATAATCTAATAAGTTATACAAAATATATCAATATTACATTTGGTAAAAGTAGACAAACATAACTTATTATTAAAACGGACTGAATGAAGGGAAAAGCAGAACCTATTGACAAACACTGACCCGCAACAACTGCCCTATCTCGACAGTAACAACTGCCTTACCATAACGACTTTATTTATTTTTTTTACAACAAAGAGAGGTGAAAATAGAGAAAGACTGATGGCAAGAAGCAATGAAACATATATAGATTTATGTACTTTTACAAATTGAACAAACCTAATAGTTTTACTTAGTGTAATATTTGCTCCTGCAACGTACAAAATCTGTAAAGGCATTGATTTGTTTCCCAGCCATATAATTGTTCCCAGCGAAGAATGCAAAGGATACAAAATGCAAGGGATGCAAATATCACCAATCTCGAAATTGTACAAATATATGCTTTTCTGTGATAACTTTGGACTACTTTAACTTACACTTAATCTACTTGAATACCAAAGCACCGAAGTTGTATGCATCTACGACTTTTATATATTATTTGTATATACATGTATATTTATTTAAAGTGACATTATGCTCATCTTACTGCACATAGTGTATTTTGGTGACAGTTTTATAAAAGCAATTTTCGGTAGCT
>JAUMHA010090076.1:0-18297 GCA_032359765.1 Saxidomus gigantea
CAGTGAATCGACAAAATGACCACCCAGGTCTTTTTCACTTTCTTCTTAATGCATAGAAAAATAATTGTACATATACTGTGATTTATTTAGAATTTCTACTTACCAACTTTCATTTTTAATTACAAATAACATATTTCTGTGCTTTTTAAAGTATATTTGAATTTTCACTTTCCTTAGTATTGGGGCTTTAAGTAGATAAGATACTAATAAGGTGCTTAGACTTATGCTTTTATTATGTATAACGTAATATTATTGACGTCCTATTATGACATGACGTCATATTTATGACATCACATGCGACCTTTCGTGCTTTGCTTCAAGGAATACTTGTCACATGTAAAGTATGTGAATCAGAATTTCTTGCCCATAAGATAATGGTAACCACAGGAAAACTAGACTACAAAATGACACAGAAATAGTTCAAAAGAGAAAAAAAATACAATATACACATTGTGAACACGTTTAAACATTGGCAGTATCGAAGCTTTCACTGACTGTAGACTTCAGTTTGAAAGAGGACTTGAAGAATACACTGCTCCTGTGGAGGAATCCGTTACAGTACAGAATGTGCCTCAAACCCCGACGAAATCCACGACTTAACAAGCAATAACATATGGGATTAACAGCTGAGTTTGAAAGACCAAGAATCATCACAAATGGATAAATGTACGTGTACACCGTTGTCATGACAACAGCCTTTGACGTGTCACCAGCATTGAAATCTAGCCAAAAGTTTACAATGTAGTACGGCAGCCAACATACACCGAACGTTACGACAACGCATATCAGCATCTTCACAGTCCGTCTACGTTGTTTGAGAATCAGATTCGTTTTTATTTGGTGCATTTTACATTCCGCCGCAAGAGCAGGGTTTCCATACCACAGCGTGTATCCGATCACGGAATACGCAATCATCATAATCAAAAAAGGCCAAACAAACAAAATACAAAACACAAATAAGTTAAAAATATTTTTGTCCAGCTGACTCTGCCAGTTTTCCTCGCATTGTTTCGATTCAAGTAATCCAAATAAACTTGAAGTTTTCACAGAATTCACGAACAAGAGTGGTGAAAACGATGCTATTGACACTGCCCAAATACCGGCTAGCATAACCCGTACGTTCCTCGTGGAGAATATTATCTTCGCTGTGAGGGGTTTGTAAATAGCAAAATACCTGCTAATGCTGATTAACAATAGCGACAGTACGCTGATGCCAACGGCAGCCCCTTGTATAAAGGGAGTCAATTTACACAGAACTTCACCATATATCCATTTCTTGTAAATTGTGCTTCCAAGCGTCACGGGGATACAGATGAAAATAACAAGTATGTCTCCAACTGTGAGGTTCACAAGAAAATAGTTCGTCAGTGTTCGCATGCTTTTAAACTTTATTATAACAAATATAACAAATACGTTGCCAAGCAACCCTACCACAAAAATGATTGAGTAGAGAACAATTAAAAATATGTTCAAAGAACTTAAATCCAAGAAAAATTCAGTTTCGTCCAGATTTATTTCGAACGGAAACACGCCAAGATCATCAAACGTCATGTTTAACGGATAGTCGAAGTTACCCATATATGAACTGTACGCGTCATATGACGTCAAAGTTTCGTTGATTTCTTTGGCAGACGACTGCATGGCGTCATCCAATTATAACAACCTGAAATGAAAAAAACAAAAACATTATTTATATGCATTGTCTATTATTATTTTTATGATTTTGAATTAATATGTGTGTTGTAGAATTTACTAGTATACAATACACTTTAAAGCTGCTTGCTCTCAGATTTCGGTAAAAATTAAGTTCTTGAAACTGTATGTAAATAACGTATTTTAGAACATAATTATAGTCATATAAAAAGGCCCCAATATAAATTCTTGCCACGTTTATCTCTAAATTTCAAAAAATACGCTTCCAAATTCAAAAGCGTTGCAAAACTAGATTTTTGCTTATAATTTGATTCTAGCCTTTAGTCTTATATTTATATGTAATTGTGTCAATAAAAAAAACAATTTTTAACGGTAACTGAGAGCGAGCAGCTTAAACTTTAATAATTAGTTTTATATCTCTTAAAGCTGCTCGCTCTCAGATTTTGGCAAAAAAATAAAGTTCTTCAAACTTTATGAAAATAATGTAATATAGAACATATGGTCATATAAAAATTCCTGTCATGTATATCTCTAAATTTAAAAAGATACGCTACTAAATTCAAAAGCGTTGCAAACGATTTTGAAATTTCAATGTAAGCATATAGTGTAGCGGTGCCGTGTAACCGACATTTACTATTGATTTTTGCTAATTCCTACCTAGATTTTTGCTTATATTTTGATTCTAGCCTTTAGTTTTATATTAATGAATAAGTATGTCAATTTGTAGAAAAAAAAGTTTTTTTCAACGGTAACTGAGAGCGAGCAGCTTTAACAGAATAATTAATTTATATCAAAAAAGATTTCGGACTTTCTTAACAATGTAGCTGAAGCAATGGAAACCTATCAGCAAAATACCTTTTGTAACATAAGGTTAAGGTAGTTTGTGTTATACATTACAATTCACTGCGGACGCTTGATGTAAATAAAAAATAGCATTTAGACTTTGGTAACCAATATAGGGATAACTGTTTTGAACGTTCGATTTTTGCGACAACACAAATGAACAGCTGTAAATTTGAATGACGTTACCAATCAGAATCGACGTTACATCAGTAGCGCGTTAGAATAACAAATTAATGCTCGATTAAAACTTTTGTTGTTAAAGGTCCATTTCTAACACCAAATCAAATTTCTTTTTGATCTTCAATTGTAACAAGGAAATACAGTTTGAAATTGGCTTTTAAAACTTAACAATAACTGTGGAGTATTTCCCTGTTTGAAATAATGCTGCAGAATAACATGTGAAAGTTTTTGTACTTCCTTTGATTGACTTGGGTGGTCTTTCTGTCCTATTTTCGTCTTATTGCATGTTGTAAACAGTCAGAGATATACATTGAACATCATTTGATGCAAAGTTCTGTGAACTATAATTCAAAATAGGCATGCTAATTCATGTACAACCTATTTACAGCCTCTTTCTGGGAGACTTCTGGAAAATTACAAAGATATTTGAAAACTGCAAAGCCTACTTTCGTTTTTGAAAAGGAAAAATATGATTTATTAATTCTTATGTTAAACTCAACTTTTCAACACGATATTGTCACATCCGATGCAGTATGTCATATGTGTCCTTCTGAGAAGATGCCTGTTACAATTCCAATTTTAAAAGAAAATTTGATATGCTTTTAGTAACGGACCTTTAATATTAAATTATCTATTAATAGATTTAAATGTTCTAGTTACACCAACTGGCAATTGTTCTTTATCCAAATTGAACTAAAAATTCTGACGTGAAATGATTATTTTCGTAAATTTTTTAATTTGATTTCTTTTTTGTATAGACTGAATCCACTGTTAATGTAAGAAGTTTTATTTCTGCAATATTTATAAAGCTGCTCGCTCTTTTTAAAAATATAAAGTTCTTCAAACTGTATGAAAATAACATCTTTTAGAACATAAAGTCATATAAAAAGGTTCCAGTATAAATTCTTGTCACGTATATCTGTAGATTTGAAATAATACGCTACCAAATAATAGAGTGTAGCGTTGCCGTAAAACCAGCATTTTCAATCGATGTTTCCAAATTTCTACCTAGATTTTTTTCTCTTTTTTTGTTGATTCTAGCCTTTAGTTTTATATTTATGTATCAGAATGTCATTTTTTGAAAATTTTATTTTTTTCAACGGCAACAGAGCGAGAGGCTTTAAGTTATAATAAACCACAATTTTTAAACTGTTTAACTCCACAAGATGGATCGCACAAGTTGTTCATATTATGTCGGTTATTAAAGTGTTATGTGAAGTAATCTCAAGGCGAATTGAACTCATAAACTCCTTAGCCGCATCACGCACTCATCATCGTCATTACCGCGATGTTACACAAAATAGTTCTTGATAAAAAAAAAAATTATCATAAGAGAAAGTAGTCCCTGACAATTATCTATATGATTTATTACAAATAGGCAAAACGTGATATGTTTACAAAACGTTGAAGAAAGTGAGTCTTAAATAGATTATATCATTCTAATCTATTATACATAAAAACATCGTGCGTTTCCGGATATAATGTAGGAACATATTGTTCTAGATAGTTATATGGTTTCTTGTAATGATTTAAGTAGTTCTTAAGCAAGTGAATGTATTGCTAATGAATTAAAAACCATTGAAATAACACAAATCTTTCAGCTGTGAAGATATACAAAAGTAATTTCTTTCTGGCATGTAAGACAAAAATGAATTAGTGAACATTTTTAGGTTTGCTCTGTTTTAATTTGTTTTGCTTTGTTAACATTATTCCCCTCTCTACGCAAGGATGAATAATGTGTAATGGTGATTTAGAAAATAATAAATCAGACTTAAACGCTTCCATCTTTCGATATTCCGAATGACAATTTAAGTAGTTAAAGCATATTTTTATTTGCTTTAGATACCAATGCTACAATTGCTCTCTCTCTCTCTGTCTTGCAGGTTGAAATTCTTAAGTTGAAATTTTAAATTTGTAAATTAAAGCAGTTGATGTTTCCATACGTTAATATGAGTTTGTAATGCGTGATATATTGTGAGATATATCACACTAGAAAGAAAGGAAGGACAGAAACATAAGATTCAGTATTCGCTACTTTTCTGTCTACGATAGAGTTTCAATACGTGATATATATATGACAAAAATATAATAAAAAAAGAAAGTTACAAAGAAAGATACAAAGAAAGAAGCATAAATCAATTATTAACTGCTACTTTTATATCTATTTAAAATTTTGTTAACGGCATTGTCTAATCTGAATTTAATTAACGTTATCCCTCTGTCAATAAAAGTTTCTAATCAGTATGTAACAAATCATTAAATTATATCATTAATTTAATTTAATCCCGTATATCAAAAGTTGTATTGCTTTGGAAATGTTGATTTTATTCGGTTTTTGCAAAAAAATGATCATTTCATTAAATAATCCCGTATATCAAAAGTTTCATTGCTTTTGAAACTTTAATTTTATTCGTGTTTTTGCAAAAGAACTATCATGAGTTAATATCATTTAAATACGTTTCTGCCTGAATTTACATAACCGCCAATAAACAGGTAATAAACACCAGATGTAAGGTTTTAACCTATTTCCATTAGCATTTATGAAAGCCTGTAATATCGAGTGGTATATAATTAACTGTAGATTTGCGATTGTAACATAATGGGAATTAGTCAATATATACAAAGATGTTAACGATAGAAGCTTTTCATTAGACAAATGAATAACATACATCACGTTTTATTTGTCTATAGCGGACAGGAAAATGACTTGAATCAGGAAATCAGGTTAAGGTCATAAACACACTCAACATCACGTATTTTATTTTGTTATTTATACCTATTAATGCTTATCAGAATTTTCTTTTACGCAGTTAACTGCAATATTGCATTAAGTTTACCATATCAGATGAAATAAGCCGTATCTAAAATGTCCACCATGTAGTGTTTTCAAATATGTTGCAAGACTATGACAATTCAATAAGCTATGTAACATTATTGTTGTATAATAAAAGGTTGTGCCTCTTTGTTGATTATTTTTGCCGAAATGAGGCATATTTCGATACATGCTGTTCCTTGAAATTGTACTTCTTTATCATTTTACGTTCATTAAACACATAATTTATGTTTGGAGAGAAAACTCTGCTGGATGTAGGGAATGCTCCTTTACAGCTAAAAAAATAAAGAAAAAACGACGTAAATGAAACTTAAACAACAGAGGAGATTTTTAACAACGACATCGCCTTTCGGTCAGTTCCTATATTCTCGAACCCTGTTAAGTCAAATGACATTCTTCGATCCTGCTAATGTGATTCGAAACAGAATAAGATATTTGATTAGCTCCCTTATGTCGAATTCCTTTTTAAGACGAACGAAGATCTGACAAGTGTATGTATTGCTTAAAAATACTTTTGAAACAACCGCTCACGATCACCGATACCGTTTCCTTCAGGATCTTGCTTTTTTCGGTTACGTGCATTGGCTTCTGATGGCGGTATCGTGACCGCATGTAATCAATTAATGAACGGTCTAGACTTTAAGGCTGTCACGAAACTTCAGTATCATTAAAAATGTTACTGCAAATTCGGTTATATTAGCAATTATCTGACTTCCGCTATTTCTCACGAAATTTCCATATCGCTTATTCAAAAATCAAATCGCGAAAGATTCATTTCAAATAAATTTATAAATAGTAAAATTCCCTTTCTATGCATTTAATGCCAAATGCTCCTAAAGCGAAAATCTCCCAAATTTTAGAACTCTCGATTTTAAGTTTTCTCGTTGACATTTATAGGTGATGTAACAGGGTTAAAAATATATTTTTGTATCATAACTTCCTATCATATAATTGTAATGATATTTATCTTTATTCCACTTTTATATTCATTGTGCTTTAATCAATTTCAAAATCATTCTTGTAAGTTATGGTTAAATTTTAAGCTTTTGTTCAAACAATTGAATAACAAACTCTCTATCTTTTGTCAAAATCCTTATTCACTTGAGACACATTTTGTTTCAAACTTTAAACTTATCTGTAAATCACCGGAGATAATTCACATTTAATCGTTTTTCAAAGTGTTATTCTCTGTTCTTAATAATAATAACATTGAAATTTTAAAAGCATATTAAAAGTAAACTTCAAATGAACTGCTATTAAAATGTTGCATTACTGCACATTTTGCATAACTTTTAAAATGTCTGACTGTTTTCCTGAATGCTCGCTATGTAAACGGAAATATAAATCACCCGAAATATAAAACAAAATATTCAAAATGGGCCTATGTTACCCATAAATTCCAATCTCGGAAACCTGACGAAAATAAATGAGCTAATCTAAATTTTTAGACTATAACATAAATCATATTTTCCCCGTTTATAAAGCATTGTTCTGCATAATTCAAAACTATTTAAAACAGTTTGCTGTGTTAATGCATTTTCAAGATGAACTGTATAAATTAAGATAAGACAAAGATTACAATGAAACTAAGAAAAACATATTAATAAAACGTACTTAACAACCGTACTCTTAAATTAAATGTGAATTGGCTCTTGATAAACCTTTATACACATGAGACAATAAAACACCATTTATCTGGGTTATATTATTCTCTTTATACTCTTTATTACCACTTTTCAGTGATTTAACAATTATTATAGACTAGTGCGAGCAATACAGTAATTGTGAAGAATAGTATGCAAACATAGAACAAAATGTATCAGATACAACATAATATAAAGTTAAGAAAATAAGTGTTTGTACACATTCAAATATATACAGTATTCAACATATAAGTCACAAATGTATCTACAATCAGCGAAACTTGTACAGACAACATACTTATCTTAACTTATCTGAACACGAAAGGAAAGTAAGTTGCAAATGTATGTACACAGAGTACAAGTATGTACTCGTTATTTAAGTCTTAGCACAGAAGAGTAACAAACTTGACGAAACGAAAATTCAAGTGTGTGTTGTGGTGCTGGGCATTTATAATTAAACAGCAGTAGTAAATAATTGTCACTTTATGAAGCGCTCACTGATAAGTCTTACATAATTACCGCCGAGATTAGCTTTGGTAAAATAAAGTGTGAATGTAAGAACAAACTTTACACTTTTCATAACTCAATGCAAACTCTGTTATAGTATCAACTAATAATAAGCATTTTATGAATGTTTCAGAGTTCCGATTTGGATTAATAAGACACTGGTTATGTAACAATAAGATCTTATTTCGGTGTGCATCATCTAATACACAATGAACTGGAGATTTAAAACGCAGTAATTAACCACGAAGGTCGTAATGGTTTATTACTGCGCGTCAGAACGACATATTCAACAACAGCCAAGCGCTCTAACGAGATATAACACAATGTGCAGAACATGCAAGCAACAAGTTGCATAAATATCGAACCATTTAAGAGATTTCTCACAGAAAAGTCAATTATAGAATCAATTATTTAAAGAGGTACCCCCTACATCTAGCAGATTATATTCGCGAAACATAGATTATGTGAAAGTAAAATGATAAATAAATACAATTTCAAAGAAGAACCTATGGCGAAATATTCATCATTTTATCACAATTTATCGATATAGAGGCGCTCTGTAATAAACGCATCCATCCATTAATTCTACATAGATTATTGAATTGTTTACTGTACTGCAGTATATTTATTTTAAACTGCTGATTTTATCGATAATTGTTATGAATACATAGCTTAAACTTTTAGATTAAGTTATAATACTTATATAAGATTATATTATTTATTTCTTTGAGGTTATTTAGTTTGACAAAAGTTATAGGGTATGTCTCTTTAAACAACGTCTTCCCAGGACGCGTAGGTAGAAACATTCTAATTTGCTAAAAGTTTCATCTTGATTTAATTTGGTTGACCTCTGCAGTATTCATTTCACTCACACGTAGTATGTGTCTAGACTAATAACGTTAGTATATTTAATTTGTATTCCACGACATAAACACAGCCGTCCAAAAAAAGGTATTGCTAATTAAGTTAATTTAATAATAACTGCTGCATTCCATAACAGACAAAAAGTTCGCGAATTTTGTTCTTGGGATTAATTCTCGAAATCATGAATTCGTGAATGTTCATTGGCAAAGAAGTCTGATTAGCGCGAACGAGTGTTCTTGCGAAAAACGCGAAAATTCCATGATTTCTAGTGTTGTGCTCTCCTTTCTGAGGATGCTTTGCGAAGACGATTTACTGCCACCATTTTGTCTAACAAGCACTTCTTAAATCTAGCATATTATATTTTCAAACATAAACGCTAAATCGTCATTTACTAATTGTCATTATGTTTTTTCATATGCTCTTTTTTTTAGAAGAAATAGATAAGCGTTTTCTTGATGGCAAATCTAAGAATTCTAATGATATTGTTATTAAAGCTGCTCGCTCTCAGATACCGCTGAATTATTTTTTTAAGTTGACAGAATTATACATAAATAAAAAACTAAAGGCTAGCATCAAATTATAAGCAGAAATCTAGGGTTCGATTGAATATGTCGGTTACACGGACCCGCTACACTATGTTTATATTGAAATTTCAAACGCCGCTTTTGAATTAGGTTGCGTTTTTTTGTTTTGAAATTTAGAGATATACGTGACAGGAATTTATACTTGAGCCTTTTAATATGACTATATGTTCTAAAACACGCTATTTACATACAGATTGAAGAACTTTTTTTTTTTATCCAAAATATGTGAACGAGCAGCTATAAGGCACACGACCCGCACATTTCAACTCATAAATAACAAAACAAAACAACGACTTTTACCGCAAATGATTTATGTAATATTAAACTCCTAATCTCGAGCGGAGGCGAATTTTATATATGTATAAGTTAGACAATATTTGATTAGGTCATATTACAAACAATATTCCCAGCTAGTATATTATATCTTTGTTTTCCTAGAACGAAGATGCAAAAGTACTAAGAATGCCTATGGGAAATTTCAATACATTATTTTCTAATCTTACAAGAAAACCTATTGCGTTAAACCTTAAAAGTTACAAAACCGTCATGAAACACCATCATAGGAATATCAAATATTGACATCCAGACAAGGTGTTACAGATAATAAACGAGTTTTCCATCTTTTACCGAACGCAATATCTTTGAAATTGTATGTATTTATCATTTTACGTTCATTAAAGAGGCACTCCCTACATCTCGCAGATTATATTCTCGAATCATATGTTATGTGTTCAATGAACGTTAAATGATAAGTAAATAATATTTCAAAGAAGAACCTATGGCGAAAAATGCAGTTTATTTGAAACCGCTGATTATATAGATAATAACTGCAAATGAATAGCTGAAACTTGAGTTACTATACTTGTAAAGATTCTATTATTTATGTATTGGAGGTTATTTATTTGTATAGAGATCAGTTATAGGTTTTGTCCCTTTAAAGATATATGGAGTACCCCTTTAAAATTCTGGCTATGTTATAATTCTGCGGAATATTTTTTTTATTTATGTTTTTGAGATTATTTAGTTTGACATTAGGTATAGGGTAAGTCCCTTTAAACATTTAAATGACGTCACAATGGGCGAATATACAATGATTATTTTATTTGTTTCGCTTTTTGTATCACAATATCCTTTGATGCAACGAGTGAATAACACTCTTATATCATTAACAAATTTAAAAACTTCTATCAAGAAAAATGATTTATGTAATACTAAGCACTTGCTCCGCAAAGTTAACGCATTAAATATGTTTATAAGCCAGACGATTGTTTTGACAAGGCTGTTTATTACTCTCCCCGGCTGGTATGTAATTCCTTTGTTTTCCAGAATGTGATTTAAATACCTAGAAATATTTTTGGGAAATTATGTAATAATTCGGTATAGTCTTACCGCTTCGAAAAACCTACTTGTTCAAAGCAACCACCACTCAATTTTAGCGTTAGTAAAGTACATGTATTAGATGTTTCCGTGTTATTTAAAAATAAGGAAAAAGAAAATGTGATTAAAGGTGCTTATCCTTAGAATAGAAGATTTATTTATTCGAAACGTTGCCAATGAGGAAGATGCACGTAAAATGATCAGTGAAAACAATTGAAAAAAACAGCGGAAAAATGTATCATTTGTGTACTCGCCAATTAAGCAACCTTTCGTACTTAATCGCTTTCCACCCCACAACTCTACAAAATCAGTGTTCCAGAGGCACCCTGCATCTAGAAAATCATATTAAAGGGGCAATCCCTATGTCTAGCAATTATATTGTCTAAACATTAATAATGTGTTCATTGGACGTTAAATGATTACGATATTATCAAAATCATGAATTATCAAAGCCCGGAAATGGACAAAGTAAACTAATTTGTAACTTCGTTCAGTTTTATATCTAAACATGGATGATACATAGAACAGCTGTGGCTCGTTATTATAAATTTTGATGCACATTCTTGTAGATATGTTTCCTCAATTCTAACCACATTGTAAGCCGTTCTGAATTCCAAGTTACAGAAATAAATAAACTGCGGAAATAGACAGTGTAGAGTTATATTGTTGTTTATGCTATTGTATACGATTAATTGTATATAATTTATTGACGTGCAATTAATATATCAAATGCATGAAGGAATTAAAAAAAACTCAGGATGCACATTTTACACATAGCTAAGATGTTTATGTCACGTGATCATAAGTGGAACAGTTGATATAACTGTATGCTTAAAATCAAAATTGCGGCATTTGGGCGCCATCGCTTCTATTTTTACGACAATGTTATCGCATATTATTTTGGACGAATTGGTTTTCAACGAAAACAATGAACAAGCAACCGTTAATTTCCATCGCTAAGACCAAATCGAATTTTCTTTTTAAATTCAAATTTAATGACATACTGCATCGAATGAGTTTAACAAAAATATTAATAAATTAGATTCTGTCTTTTCAAAAACGAAAGAAGGTTTTCCTACTTATCAAATATCTTTGTAATTGCCAAGAAGAGGATGTCATTAGGTTGCACATGAATAAGCATGGTTATTTTTAATTATGGTTAAAATAACTTCATTTCCAATGATATGCAACATATGACTTTGACTGTTAAAAACATGCATTACACCGAAAGTGGGGCAAAAAGACCACCCACGTCAATATAAGGAAATACAAATACTTTGTTTTTTTTATCAGTTTTTAAAATAAGAATACTCAACGGCTGTTGCAAAGTTTTAGATACAAGTTACAAGCACAATTCAAGATTTAAAGCTGCTCGCTCTATGTTACCGTTGAAAAAAAAAACATTTTCTTCAAAAATTGACATACTTATTCCTATATACAAAACAAAAGGCTAGAATCAAACTATAAGCAACAATAAAGGTAGGAATTTGCAAAAATCGATTGAAAATGTAGGTTACACGGCACCGCAACACTATATGTTTATCTTAGAATTTGGTATTGTATATTTTGATATTTTAGAGATATCCGTGACAGGATTTATACTGGAGCCTTTTTATATGACCATATGTTCTAAAATACATTATTAACATACAGTTTGATACATTATTTTTTTACCAAAATCTCAGTGCGAGCAGCTTTAAAAGACAATTCTATTTTGTCTAAGTTATGAAGTAATATCTTCAACACATTTTACGATTCGGAACCCAAATTGCCGCATCGCATTTTACAAATGCACATGAGTTAAAATTGGCGTTACTAATAAGGTATTCCTATATCGCACATTTGTACTTCTTACTAAATTGTATAGCGTGCCTCTTTAACTTTTACAAGATAATGATGTAAATACAATTTAGGTATTTATTGTAAAACAATCTGAAGTTGAAAAAAAAACGCTAATGTTTCGCAATAAAGGAGTCTTTGCTACATTGTATGTGAAAACGACATTTGATTACATTTTATCGCGTCTGAACAATTAAAATGGCATATACCATTTCACTATTAATTGTAAAATATCTTCCTCATTCAGACTACCCAGGAAAATGTTGATTTTTATGACACCTGTCAGTTTAAATTTAATAAATTACAGTCAGTTTTACAAACAGATTAATTCTTCTGACTGAAATGCACATAATGTAACTTAAGAGTATTTGTAATAAAAATCTAATAAAAAATCCAAGGAATTTGGTTATAAAGATTTTATTAAATGTGTAAAGTGTTTCATAATAAAAATCCAATTTTAAATCAGAAGAACGTTGTTATAAAATCCTCTATATCCTCTACATCTCTCTTGCTATATTATAAAGTAATTCCTCACTTCGTATATATTGATATTACATTGATTTAAAAGAGCAAACAGCCGATTTTGAAATAAATTGCTTAAGGAGAATATGCTACAAATGTTTGACAAAGTTTGAAATTTAGGAAACCTTAGATATCTAAAGTTTAAATGAAACAATTAATATAATTGTGATTTTTTTCAGAACGATGCGTTGTTGCCTTGGAAAGTTTAAAAACTAACTCAAAACTTTAATGAATAAACAAACTTCTGTCTGCGTTTCGCTTACGCTTTTAGGTCCTGTTTATGTAGGGATTGACCCTTTAAGCTGCTTGCTCTCAGATTTTGTTTAAAAAAAAACGCTTTTGAAATTTCAATATAAACATAATAGTGTAGCGGTGCCGTGTTACCGACCTTTTCAATCGATTTCTGCAAATTCCTACCTAGATTTTTGCTTATTTTTTATGCTAACCTTCAGTTTTATATTCATGAATAAGAATGTCAATTTTTTCAAAAAATATTTTTTTCAACGGTAACTGAGAGCGATCAGCTATAAATTTAGACAAAACCATAAGCTTTTGATTTTGATGTTGTCTTCTTTTTCATTATGCTTTGTCTTAGTTTGAAAATAGCTCCTACGGGATCGGTTCGTTATTTAGTATATGATTAATAACAGAATTAGTGGCGAAATAAAAAAGCGTTTTCACAACTTGCGCGCCCACGGCTAGAAGGACAATACATCAAGTTACATAAAACTGTCCCCATCCTACTAATGAATGTTTTTAAACAAAACTAACTTGAGAACTGATTACTGCTTAACAGAATATCAGTAAAAAAATCGTGTTGACTAATTGACGTCATTCACTTGTCATTTATATCAAAACATCATACCCACGCGAAGGAAGACACGTCGTGCACGTGACGGTTTACTTTGAATTGTGTTAAGTTAGTCTGTTAAGCGTTCATACACTATTACACCCGCGTATGAATTATCCCTCAACTCTTTATCGGTTACATCACGACTAGGAAATGCACTCTTGTTTCGCAGGATCTAGTTTTTGCAGCGGAAATTTTTAAAATTCATTCTTTGCGCATTGAATAATGTACCGGAACCATTCTAGTTGATGATTCGTTTTTATAGCTGCTCGCTCAGTTTCTGGTGCAAACATCAATTTCTCCAAAATGATACAACATTGAAACACAGAATGTAAAACTAAATGCTAGAACCAACAATACAAGTAAAGTTCTAAGCGGCAATTTGAGAAAAGCTGTTGCAAAAAGTTGGTAAGCTCGCTAAGCAACATGGATATATTGCAAGGTTCAAAAGCGTTATATTTTTATAATTCGGTAGCATATAGTTTTTAGATATAGAGATATACTTGACCGGAATTTATACTGGAACCTTTCAATTTGATTATTCATTGTATGTTATTTTCAGAGAGTATGGAGTACTTCAATTTTTCATTACAGTCTGATAGCGAGCGGCTTTAATTATTTTAATTTCAGACAGTTCGAAAAATCTTTATTTCACGAAAATCTTAGAACGAGCGGCTTAGAAAAAGCGCTAAATAGTGTAAACTGTGAAGTGTCTTTAAGACTATAGCATCTCTATTCACACATGGATCGCGGATTGAGATCCAATAAAAAACCACCAAGGTAGATGAAAAAATAAAACACTGAACAAGTACGCACATGTTGAATCCAAGATTGCTTGTCTATGCAATTAAATTTCATGCACAACTATGAAAATATTATATAACATACTCGTGTTTATAAGCATATTGCTATGGAAATCCGTTACTGCCATACATAGTATCATTTTCTTATGGAAAGCCGTAACTGTATCACGTTGCTTAATATAATGTAATGCTCTTTTGTAAAACCGTAATTGTCTTATATAACCCTATCTCGATGAAACAAGCATATTCTTTAGCATGATTTACTCGCCTATGTATAATTTTCTAATGATAACCCAATACCTTCTTCTATAGTTTACCCGTTTACACCGAAACCATGAAAGTGTATAATTGTATAGTAGTCTTATGGAAAGCCAAACATGTCTTATATAGCTTACCCGTTTATACACTGTTTTCCTATAAAATTACAGTTAGCAACATAACGCTTTATCCGTATAACTTGCCGAAGTTGAAACGCTGTATAAAGTCCATACGGAAAGCCAATACTGTCTTATATAATTTACCCGTTTTGTAACGTTACATCTTTATCCGTAACATGCAATAGCATTTAGATTATTGTCACAGTTAAAAGCATCTTATATCTTACGAAACATGATAACTATAATGAAAGGAGCAGTGGTAATACTATATTATCATCTTTTGCATGATCGTTATCATCATAATTATCATAAAAATAATTATCATCACTATCTTTTTCGAACTATTTAATTGGAAATCATGCATTCACATTTTTATGTATCTATTCATTGGCTACTGTTTTTGAATTAATAAATGTGTTTCCGTTTCTAATTCTCTATTATCTTTCTTTATTAATAAGAATATTCTTATAAGTATCATTTGTGTTATCATTGTTCATCAAGTGTCATTTTTATTATCAAATTTGAAAAGAATATTTACAATAAAATAATAATATGAATTATACTAGTAACGATAAAAGTAATTGTCATGAATTTCATACTTAAGAAAGTCTACCTGTGCTTATTAAACTCCGAAACAAAACACGCAAATGGTTAGTAAATATGTATGCAGACAGGTCTACAGACAAGAAGCGCGTCATGCTAATGGATAATATATAATCCGATGGTGACAAGATGAATCTCTGCACGTGTTTGCGGCGTTAGCAATTAAACTGTCATTGTACCTGAAACAGTTTTCGTCAAAGGTAACGTATTATTAGGCCAAAATAATTTTCAAACTACGGTTCTTCATGTAGCAACCATATTAAAGTTATATATTTTTATATTCATTGATTAATATTAATATTATTATTTTTATTTTTTTTGCAACGGTTGCTTGTCTTAGTTGGCAAATATCAAGTCTGGACAAGAAAAAAAGGCTCGGTAAAGTTTTTTTTAATGCATTTTTTCAACATATGATCAGTACCACATATTTACTTTTCAAAGGCCTTATGTGAAAATTAAAACTTTTACCACATAAAGAGAGTTTATCCGAATACTAATCCGCACTAAATCCGAACAAGAAATACTCGATTTCTGTAAGAGATCCGCGGCAGCCATTTGCTAATGTATCGTCCGTGAGTTTCTCATCTTTTATACTTTTATCCAATATCCTATAGCAGAGTCGTGCGTTTATATAGACGTTTGTGCTTCACCCGTTTTTCTCATGCTCTAATGAAACTCCAATACTATAGTTCAAGATCTGTAAATGAGGCTTGATGTATACGTTATACCTCGGCTTTTATCGTAGACATTTAAAGCTTCTTGCTCTCAGATTTTGTTCAAACTCTTTGAAAAAAAAACTTACTGGGGCATCCTCTAAAACTGATGTCAAACTAAATAACCTCAAATTACCTAAAAGTTTCAGCTAAGCATTCCAAGTCATTATCGATAAAATCAGTGGTTTAAAAATATTGTAGTACAGTAAACCATTCAATAATCTATGTAAGGTTGTTGTTGTACAATTAATTGGTGGATGCGATTTATTACAGAAAGCTTCTGTATTGATTAATTGTGGTAAAATAAGGTATTTTTCGCAATAGGTTATTCTTTGAAATTGTATTCATTTACATTTTACGTTGATTGAACACATAATATGTGTTTGAAGAATTTAATCTGCTAGATGTAAGGAGTGCCTCTTTAAGAACGAAAAGTCAAATTAAAAGGTTCAATTATGACTTCCTGTAATGTATATTTGAAATTATAATCATGTGTTAAATATTCACATCGTGTGCAAATTCATCCCTGATTCTATTGCCAGGTTGCCGTCACTTTTTTGTAATGTGACTGTTCGACAGGTTTCGTTATAAAATAAGATAAATGATATTTTCCACAATCTGGAAAATGAGATTACACTATATAGATTTGATATAAACTATAGTTTGAATTCCAGACATTCGAAAATTTGAAACTGATGAATTGATGAATACGATTATTTCAGCATCGCAAAGTACGTCTGGGCAGCTTTGAACCAGATTACGTGCACAAAATATGTGCAGATTCTGTAAAAAATTAATCTATTCATAAAAGCTGTTCGCTGGCCACGCGATAATAAAAAAAGAAAAAAACGAAAAACTAACCAGCCACGCGATAACAAAAAAAGAAAAAACGAAAAACAAAAGTTATCGCGTTTTGTTTTTCGTTTTTCCTTTTTTTATTATCGCGTAGCCACGCGATAACGTTTTGTTTTTCGTTTTTTCTTTTTTTATTATCACGTGGCCACGCGATAACGTTTAGTTTTTCGTTTTTTCTTTTTTTATTATCGGGTGGCCACGAGATAATATAAAATAATTCCCACATGTCACCTCTGTGCTACCGTATAAAGACAGAGCGTTCCTACTGTTCTACTTTATGTCAGTAAAATGAATTTAACAGCTGAATCTCCCAAAGTAAAATGTATGAAAACAGTATAATCTTCGTGTACATTGTTCCCAAGCAATAATTAGAAATTAAATCTGCTCGTTCCCAGATTTTGGTAAACTAATATAAAAAGACAGCGTCATGCCAGAAGTGATTGAACTTTCAAACTGGCGTCGTGTTGATTTTCTGTAGGAACTGCGTTTTCGCTTCCCCACAAAATTAACGTTTTTTATTTATAAATTAAGGGAAGTAACTAGTACAGGCATATTCTGGTGGGAAAATCGGCGAGTTGTCGTCTGTTCACATTCGATATAGCTTCCTGTTGTCAAAATGCGTAAACACGTAAAAGAAATGATTTCTGATGAAAAAACAAAGATCGTGTCTTTTAATTATTGAAGTAGGTCTGAAAGAATTTAAAATACGCAATGTAGTAGGTAACAAATAACAAAACAACGACTTATATTCCAAATGGTTTATGTAATATAAAACTCTTAATCTCGAGCGTAGGCGCATTTAATATATGTATAAGCCAGACAATGTTTGATCAGGTCATAAACTATATTCCAAGCGAGTATATAATGTCTTTGTGTCCCAAACGAGGCTGCAAAAATACTGAGATTGCCCACGGGAAATTTCAATACATTATTTTCCAATCTTACAAGAAAACCAAAAAATACTGTCAAGAAACACTATCATAGGAATATCAAAAATTTACATCCAGACAAGGTGATACATACACTAAATAGATTTCCCATCTCTTTCCGAACGTAATATCTTTACAATTGTTTTTACTTATCATTTTACGTTCATTTAAAGCTGCTCGCTCTCAGATTTTGGTAAAAAAATAAAGTTTTTGAAACCAAATGTAAATAACGTATTTAAGAACATATGGTGATACAAAAAGGCTCCAGTATAAATTCTTGTCACGTACATCACTAAGTTTCGAAAAATACGCTACAAAATTC
>JAUMHA010090187.1:0-18295 GCA_032359765.1 Saxidomus gigantea
ACTTAGCAGAGCTCTCTGTCATTCAACCACTCAGCATCAGGTCCAGGAACTTGAAGTTGATAACAACATTCCCCCATCCACTGACACTGTCGTTGACATCACTTCCCCACCCACTGCCACTGACCGTGTTTCTAATTCCAACAAAGTTGATGTGAATGTTTCGGAGCATAAAGCAGTTATGAACATGTTTACTGGAACTATCTCCAACAGCACCATCAACGTAAACATGTATTCCAAGTAGATTAGTAAATTAATTGGTACAAAACCTTGGTTTTCTTTTTTAGTCGCGCGAGTCAAGGCCGCTGTCATCGTTGCTATTTTTAACTCATTTGTTGTATTTCATTTGTAATATAATTCAACAATGTGTTGAAATATTAATATGAATAAAATGTTTATTGACTGTAAATAAAACTGATTTCAAAATGTTTCTTTATTTGCAAAATTCCGTGAATACTGCCAAAACAAATACAATGGGGAGTAAAGATGGAACAGCCAACACATGTTTTGTTATCAAGGGAAGCGATTTCATGTTAGCACAGTAAATAGTTCCAACTCAGTTGTACCCCTTTTAAGTTACATAAACGTGTTAGAATGGAAATAGATTTAACTTTTGAGTGACATACCGGATCTTATATCACGATTTGTCGTTCAGATGTGTAGTAATTAATCACTCAGGCCGTTGGCCTTCGTGATTAATTACTACACATCTTCACTCAAAATCGTGATATAAGATCCGGTATATCACTCAAAAGTAAAATCTATTTCCTAAACAAAATCTTGGTCAGTTGGGTATAAAATATTTCCATACTTCCTACTACTGCAGGTTTATTTTGTTGTGGTTTTAGTTAGAAGACATTCGATATGGACAATAATTCAATTGAAGTAATAATTGATGCCAAATAGTCGTATCTTTTTCATCTCACATTTCTAAAACACTTTTATACATACATGTAATTATGGAAATAACAAGTATACAGTACATCATTAGTGCAAAACACAGTTTTCTATACATGTGTACATTTCTACATCATCGCTCTAACCTGAATTGAACATTACACGCCGCGCCACGCGAGGTGATATGGGGGATTTGTAGTCGCGCGCGCAGCTGTTTTGTCTTTCATTTTTTTTTTGCAACGAATAATTGCTGCAATATTTGCATGCCGCGTTCGATTTCCCGCCGGAGCTTCACGCTCTCAGTCTCCTATTTTCAGTACGTGTGGACGCATACGCGCCTGGTTTCGCCTGGGCTGTACAGTTTTTGCTGGTTTTGCATGTGTACTGTCCAATTTATTTTGATTTAAACTGGAGTCCTCAATTTTCTAAATAGCATCAGCTAGAGACTTCTGTGCAAATCTTGGCAGATCTGTGTTGTCAAAAAGTGATGATGTACACTTGAAAATTAATACTTGAATACCTTAAAATCATCTTCACATAATCTATCTGCTACGGTTATGCGTTTTTAAAACAGAAGTAACTGTTGTGGATCGTTTGAAATGGTTTCTCCAGTCATACGAACGGATGGTTTGATGCTCATAGTAACAACCTGGGATGTTCTTTTAAAAGAATATTTATCTACAAAAGTTCCTGTCATAAAAAAACAATGTTTTTTCCGATTCTTTCTGGCCTTCTCAGCATTGACTTTAGTGTCAGCGGAAATACCAGTCTAAATATTTCTGAGTGATCCACAAGTATCTTCAAATGCTGAATATTGTGTTAGGACTGTTAGAATTGTATGTGTATCTGTGTCATCTTTAGCTGTCCGGGCATACCTTGTGTCTTCGTGTTGATCACTTATGATGAAGTTTGTTCCAGTGAACTGTTGCATAGCATTGCTCATCTCAGCAGCTGCTGGTACAGACATTACACATATGGCTCTCTGTGTATCTGTCATCCCACGTCCTCGTGTAAGCCCTCCCTTGCATTTAATAACCCTCATCAGCACTTACTCTATAACTAGGTCAGTGGAAAGACCTGCCCAATAACGGTCATTTTTTCGTAGTGTGAGTGATTTTCTTGCATAAAATGCTTATGTACACCAGGATGTTCTTGTTCCAGTTTCAACATACAGGTATTAATTGTACCCTAACGCTGTAAAGTAAGGAAGCATCTGCCTAAAAGCTTTAATGTGCCTATTCAAGTCACCAACTCTCTCTGCTCTAATACATTGTTGAAGTATGGATTCCATATTTATGTTCTGGATTTAAAGTGAATATGTTCGATTTGTAGGTATGTTTTCCTTTTTTTACGTTTAAGTCAAGTGTCATCTGTTTCAAAATTGCTGTTCATGACAATAGCATTACTGTTGACGGTCTTGTCACAATGATTTCCATACAGGATAGTTAACTTTTCTCGAAGAGATGATTCTTTGGAGAGCTCTCGATCTTGCACAACATCGACATTCCCGGCTAGCTCATGAGATGAATCACTGGAAAATTATTTGAATTCAGTATTATCGTAGTGGTTTGAAGCATTGCTGTTGTCCGTTCCTTTGCCTTGCACGTTTACAAAATATCGTAAAACAATTTTATTTTACGTCATATGGTACGCCGTTTATTATAAAACAAAACTGAATCAAGAGCTAAAAATAAACTAGACCTATCACTAAATGTGATTAATATCCCCGAAAGACCGCTTTATCAACTGAAGAAGTTAGTAGTAACAGAATACCTTGCAAAAAACTAAGAGATATGGTTCTTGGCAATAACTCTGTAATTTGTCAAGATAGAGTAATGATTATTGTACACTACACTTCCTCTCATTGTGCTTGACCATTGTATGAAGTTGTATTGAATTACAACCAGTAGTTTTTATGTTATGCTCCGGACAGGGGAAAGTAACAAAGGCAATAACTCTGTAAATACTCAAGATAGAGATATGGTTCTTGTACACTGCACTTCCTCTCAATGTGATTGACCATTGTATGAAGTTGTATCGAATTCCAACCCCTAATTTTCAAGTCATGCTCCGGACAAGGAAAATGCAACGGACCGACCGACCGACCGACTAACCACCGGTTGACTCCTATTTACCCCCTAAACTTCGTTTCCGGAATTATATTAAAACTTCAAGGTCGTTTTATTCTGTTTCCCTTTACCCAGTAACATGCAACTTTTTGTATCTTTTTGGAACAAAAATAACTAAATGTTAAAGTGGAGGCACAGTCATTTAATATTCACAGCAGCTAATAACTAGTTATATGAATAAAAGAATTAAGTTTAATTTGAATATACCAACTCAGTGCTTACTTAATTCACAAAACAATCCCTTAGATTGAGTCTGGAGAAGAGTAAAGTTAGCTTGTTGCACACATATCAGTCGCAGAAACGGACTCTTCTTAGGCTGTAACGGTTACCCAGAATTCAATTTGTATTTCCATTGCGAAACTCTGTCTGAAAGAAGTTCAAACTGAGATTCATTTTGTTTTACAAAATATTAAATGTACATATTCCAGAATGTCTGTCTCCCCCTAGTTTCTCGGTAAAATGACACTAGAGAAACGTGAATGATATTCAAGAAATTCATGCTAGAAAATTATTATCTTTTAATTCTTCATTTCCTTTGGTCATACAAAACTTGAACCAGCATCCTTTTAGTACTAGTAATTCGACCACATTGTCTCATTTTGGAACTATACAGAAAGAAATGCTACGCATCTGTGTGGATTTACTCAGGAGAAACTACAAGTACTTCATGAAAGACGTTGCACTTACTATAACTCTGCAAAGTACCACCTTTTTCTAAAAATCGTTTCACTAGATCTTTATGTGTTCGTAGTCAGATAAGAGCTAAAACCAGGAAAACATCTATTTCTTCTATATGCAAATTGCCGGTATGTACATTTACTTCTTAATAACAATAGAAATCTAAATATTAACCTACATACTATTCTGTTTTGCAATCAATTCTCATCCGATCAGAATAATGATGTTCTTTTTACTGATGACCAGTACCCTTAGTACCATTCTCTAAAAAGTACTGAACTGACTATTTGCAAAACGTTTTGTGTGACAGATCTTCGTTTTCAGGCTCTGTTATTCTCTTTCTTTAAGACAGTTTAAGCTAATATCGCTGTTTGATAATTCTCGACTTCTCCTTTTTTTATTTGTTACACATTCAACATTTTGTGCATCGAAATAACTGATATCCTAGTATCAATGTCAACTAAACTCAGAAAGTTTGCACATTTACATCAAATAGAAGAAATTCAAGACTTTGTTGTTCATTCTTATCTTTTTCTTTGAAATTGTGTTATAATCATTACTTGCTTATGTATGTAATTGGCATGAACTTCCTGGTATTCCTAAAGAATCCTTTTATTTTTTTATCTGTCTGTTCTGTAAGTTGCGGTGTTTGTGTGATGTTCTATAGTGCTTTACTTGTTGCACTTTGCAGAATCATTGCCTGTTAATAGTTGAAGTTAAAGCTGCAATTTGTGCCTTGTCCTCTGCCCTTCCTCAAAGATGGAGGTCTTATCCTTCTGCTGATTGGTAGGGGTTTTGCTTGATGACGATTGGGGATTATGTTTTCATGGCATTGTGTCACATAAAAAGTAACTTGTAACAGTTGTTCTCTTACAATAGAAGCTATTTCGAAATTATTTTAGACAAATATACTTACGATGCCAATTCAAAAATATTCACGCGTTTTTCGGAATAACAAGGTGTACCCAGTCTTAAAGTTTTAAACAACAAGATACATGTATACCGACAAATATGTATGTACACAACTAAATTGTATCAAGCAAATGTGACTTACAACATACGTCATAATCAGAGAAGACTGTTTTTTTAAACAAAAGTAAAACGTGTCATAACAATAAATTAACTTAATATAAACCACAAAATATTAGTGTTTATTTCGGCAGTTTGATTCAAATTGATTTACCTTTCATCCACTTCGATTAATTACACATGTACGGGGCTTCCTGGAGTTATTGTCAGTACTCTGCTGTAAACAGAAATTGTTGAAGTCAAAGTCAAATGCCGCTCACAGAAGTCCAACCTATGTCTTGCAGGTTCGAAGATTAAGGCTTAGCATCTTTTAACGCGATGCCCGTTACGTGTGTATAATGATTTGAAATGAAGCTTTGTGTCTTTGTTTGGTAATCAGTCCTATCCTTTTTAAGCAGAACTGTATTGTAAGCAAATGTTCTTGATTTCTAATTTGTCAATTTGGGAATCGATTTTACATTGATCGTAGATTTTGAGTGTGGTAAACATCAAAACTATTATGGTTATCTAGACAGCTTCAATTGGGTTTTTAAAATTGCTCCGTATGGTTATTTTCAAGAAAACCATGACTGAGTGCACATCAAATTATTTCGCTGTTTTATTCTTCTAAAGCAAACCACTCTAGAAATTAACAAAAATGGTGCGTTATGTAAAGTAGTGATGGCACATGCATTGTTGACGGATTTATGTATCATTGCTGGAGGAGTATCAAAAGCTGTGACAGTATCATAAGCGCTATACAGTTTTTGAAAATAGATCTATGGATTTTCTCGTCGATTTAACTCTTAGTTAATATGTAAACATAATAGAGGAAGAGTCCAAGTTCGATTTGTTGTAGAACAAATTTGAATAACCCGCCAAATGAAGGAAACCACTAAAAATAACAGCTGGAAAGTGTATTGGTTTGACTGTTTCAGAAAAATGGAGCATATTTGAAGTTAAAGCACCTCATCCTGAAGAGGATATTTTTTGTGCAAGTCACAGTCATTAAGAACTTGATGTGTTGTAAATTAAATCAGTACTTCGGTTTCTATATAGAATATGTCAGAAAAGCGCTACACCCCCTTAAGTGCCTCATTTCTATAGAAAAAAATCAGTTTCTTTATATACCGTTGTTAAGAACTACAATTTGATTACATGTGCCAAATCGATTTATGACAAGCCATTTCAGATTTTTTTAAAACTTCACCACCCTATTTTGGCCTTGTCTCCGAGGGTTCATTCATTTTTCGGCATCTTACAGTCACGCAAAACTTGTATGTTGTAAGTTAAATTAAATCAGCACTATAAGTATCAAGAAAAGCGCTACGCCCCCTTTTGGGCCTCATTTCTAAAAACAATCATTTTTGAAATTCTAAATTTCAATTGTTAAAAACTACAAAATTTATTATTTGTGCCAAGCATAATCAAATTCTGCCAAGCCATTTCATAAAAAGAAAGCACTTTTAAATAACTTGGCTATGCCCCAATCCACCCCCCCCCCCCCCCAAAGGGTGGGGTATGGTTGGGTTGCGGTGGGGCGAAGGGGGCGGATATTAAAAAGAGTAATCATTAAATTATTTGAGCCAAATTACAATTAAATGTTCATAGCCGGTTTCAGATAAATAAAATATTTCTATTGAATATCTGGCTCGCACCCCCATGTGATGGGGTTAGGTTATGGGTACCACAAAGTTGACAGACGGGCCTCGATTTCCATATAAAGATAGTGACAGCAATTTTATCATTGTTGTTGTAAAGTATGGATTATTGTGTTAATTGCTAGACTTTTCCTATAAAAGTAAGAGCATTGTTTCTAGTATAGGGTTTCGTTTATTTTCATGTATTTTTCATTAAATTCGGTTCAGTAATAAGAAAGTTATACATGCATGTTCGTATTTGTGGTTGTTGTATAACAATTTTACTGATACCACTATGACGGACCTCAATTTATATTACTTATTTTGACCTACATAAATTTTATTCGTGCATTTCATGTCTGCACGGAGGTTATGTTTTCCCCGTAAATTTATAGACAGGCGGGAATATTTAGTATTTAAGAAACGACTGACTATAAGAAAATTGCACACAGTATTATGACTTGACATTCGAGATGTTATAAAGTTCCTACTTTAGCTTGATCAAGGTAAATAAATTTATTTTGAAAGTTTTCTTTTTTGTTTCGTAAATTGGTTCAGTAGATACATTCTTTTCAGTAGAAGATTTCTGTAAGCTATTTTGTTTCATATTATGATTTCGTTTTCAAGATGTCGTAAATTTCAAAGTAGCTGAAAGTTCATCGAGGAATCAGGGCAGTTTGTTTTTGTTTTAAATCTTTTTCAAATGCCATTGTGTGATTACTTTTTTTCAGTAATCATTGATTATTTTGTCTAATGTAATGATTGTACATAGTGAATGTAAGCTGCAGTTTAAATCAGTTAACTCAGTTTAATTGTGTTTCATTTCATTTTACTTTCATTCTTAATAATAATACAAGTTGTTATTGTTAATGAGAAAGATTAATTAATGAACGTATGAAGTGACGTATTACACTATTAAATATAACACGTTTGATAACACGTTTACTGTTGGGTAACCTTCAGATAGTATAGTCGTCTTTGAACACATGTTCATATATATTTGTACGCACAGTTATGGGAACCTACAAAGGTATGGTGTACCCGTCGGACCAGTTTATGTCCGATACGTTTTATGTGCCATGGTATTTACCATAGCTTCCTCCCCCGGAAGATACAATGCCCGGAGTGGTTGAGATATGTATTGCCTCCAGACGATGACTTTCCTGGAGAAGACCGACCTGTTACGTCGATAAACTACTAGATTCGCCCGGATGTATTGATTCCCGAGCACAGGCTTGTCCACGTGGTGCCCCATTTACACAGGAAACACCTTTGGAGAGTTGACATTAAGGTCTACTTATATCCAATCCCGGATTACCGGAGCCTTTACGGAGATGTTATTTTAAATGTGGGGGACAGTCTTTTGTAATTGTAAAACGTGTTTTCACCGTTAAGTTAATTGTAAACGTAGTTATATCAGGACTATCATTAAGACGTTTTTTATAGTCCATTCATATCATCCTATTTAATGTTCATCTTTTGTATTCATTTTTGTATATATTCATCACTGTAATTAAAGTTGTAAATTTTGTATAGTGTTGAGTGTTTGATTACTCTGGTGTGTTTAGCCCCGACCATCTTTACAATGGGAAGTGACATCGTCGGAACCCACGGTTAGTTCCTGTCGCAGTGAGTGGTTATTAGATAGAGTGATCGGAGATTATACGAGCCAATTACTATTAAATTTTGATTTCTAAGAAATAGAATTTTAAATATTTATATAAGAAATAAACAGCTTAGGGACATTACTCTGGAGATACTAAGACAATCTTAAACGAAAGCGGCATCATGCTATTGTATACATATATCAAGTTTCATCACATTTTATCCATCGGTTTCTTAGTTAAGGCTCCGGACGGAGACGGACAAGGCAAACAACAATAATAACATTAGGAGAAGAATGTAGCGAGCGTAGCACGATTTTGTTGAGAAGTTTAATTGTTATTAAAGGCCACTCTCTAAACAAATATTTGTTTCTCATAGCTCCAGACTTACAAATATAACGTTATAATACATGCTTACTTTCAACTTAACTATAATAAAATATGTCGATGTTATGTCGCTACCTTATCGTTAGTATAGTTTGTCACAATGTTATCTTCTGGATTGTAATCAGTCGAAATGCGCATTAAAGACTTGCATAGAAGTACAATTATTCTTTACACTTGCGTACATGCCAGTATTTCATGCTACAGAGACCATAAGTAACATGCTGTGTTTAATGTTCCTTGTATTGAACGCTCAATGATATCAGTAGTTAAATTCATTACCCCAGAAAAACTTAAGTACGGTGTTCCTGATGTGACAAAAACATATTTTCTCATCATATATATATACCTTTAATGTTTAGTAATTACGGCTAAGTATTTCGTTTTTACGTAAACAAAATGTATGCACATGTAGATAATTGTCTAGATAGATCATAATCGAATATGAATGAAAACTAAAAGACGAATTATGCCGTGAAATATATATTTTACTTTTTTCATATAAAAATAAAACAACAAAAAGGATAAAACCTTATTCGGAAAAAGGCTCAAACTATACTGTAATATAAGTATAGTATAAAAATAACACGTGAAAATAATAGCTTTTGGATGTTGAACACATTCTATCAACATAATGTAAATTTCAGAGGGAAATTATAGAACTCAGCACATGTATGAACGTTTTAGCACTAAACACGGTGTTGCAGACAAGACTCCTTAACCTATCCTCTAAGAAAAGAAATCATATAACAGCCACCTCCGTAAGGCTTTCTTAATGACTGTTTTCTTTAAATAAATAGGGCGAGCGAGATAAATTTTTTTTTCTCGAAATTGCACAGGCGGTGTGAGCATTTTTTCTAATATTTCTTTTACTACTCAAAATTTAACAGAATCTTTTATTTGAAGTTATGACCTTAAAAGTGTTTGCTTCTCAAAATCTAACAAGCAGCAGGTCTTTTTTTAAACAAACTTGATCTTTTTTTATGTAAAAAACTAACAGACCAAAGTACATTTTACAAATATAATAAAAATGACAAATACTACAGTGCTGGTTGCATATCAGCCGATCAAAAAATCGCAATGTGTTGATAGGTGAGCCGCCTGCATATTCAACAGGAGTTGTCAGTAAGACAGCAATTTGCATACAAAACTCAAACCACGATTTCAAAAGTCAAAAACGGGGCATAAATTTTGCTTCAAATATAAATGAGAGTTTTGATGCCCTACACTTGTAATCAATCCTGAATACCTGTGTAAAGCTTCAATCCAATATCTGCAGTAGTTGGGGAAATAACAACTTGCATGCAAAACTATAACCAGGTTTTTTAAAAGTCCGAAAAAGGGCAATATGTTGTCATAACTCATGTTCAGGGCTATACTCCTCACATTGGAGGAAGTAATTGTTGCGGGGAGTTTGATACAGGGCTTGACACTAACCACACTAACCATTTCCCCTTGGATTTCAATTTGACTAGCGTTCAGCTTTTTGAACCAGCTGGTGTTATTTGTTGTAACTATAAGAAATGAAATTTTTAGCAAGGAGTAACATAAAATATCGAAGCAATTAATCTTACTATTACATATTCATTGTGTCTCTAAAAAGGCATATCCTCTAATCTATAATTTGTGAATCTTTGCAACTGATATGTGATTTAAATATATCATATACTAATAAACGTTTAAATAATATTTCTGCTGTATATACGGATTGAAATTCAACGATGCCTATCAGAGTTGGCTATATGTATACAGCATAAACACGAACTAATATGATTATAGTCATAAAATATTTTTAGCAGAACATTTGCCATACGTGCTGTCTAATGCAATCCATAAAACACCGTGATATTGAATGCAATCTTAATTAGGTGATACTAAACGTAAATGAATAAGATGTGACAAAACAATTAAATTGAAACATTTATTAAACAAATACAGTGACAATTAAAACTAACAGGGCGATATATAGTAAAATGGATGCACATCAGAAAATATTATGTATACATTGTAGCAGATTAAGTGCTCTCAAAAGACAGGTAATAAACAAAAAAGTTGAAAGCAAAAATATAAGAAAACTATTTCTATTAAAACTTACGGGCGATATTTATATCTAGAAGTAATCGTCAAAAAAAAAATGTATAACCTATAAAGTCTAATCAACAATATGTGTACAACAGAGTGCATTTTCTATTTTACTACAGTATTTTATACAACGCCGCAACATTTGTTAGTCCTCGTTGCGCATAAACCATAACATAGACAATACTCATGTTTTTTTAGTTATTTTGGAATTTAGATTTGTAGAAAGATCTAAAAGGATCTATATTTGTTCAAATTTATTTAATCTAGGTATTTAAGGAAACTATCAGAGATGAGGAACACATTTAATAAACCGGATAGAGTTCAAGCACCGCCTCAGCCACATTTACAAGCAAAAAGGCCCTTGATGGATTTCTATAATGGATACAATTTAGGAAACTAACCAGAGGAAATCTGTCAGAAGTACTCTATGACTACATGACTACAAATATGCAACCGGTCTATTTGGACCAGAATAAATTTTGACTTAATAATAGAGCTGATGTTATTAAGCTATTTAAATAACAAACTACACACACTATAGAGGTGTTCAAAACATAAAACTACTGAAAAATGAGTGTCACCTGGTATCACTGGCTGTACAGGAAGTCCACACAAGCACATTTTTGTCATCTTAGCCTTTGAAATCTGACTGATTTTTAAATATGTTTCATTCATTTTATAAAAAAATGAGTATGGTACTTTTCTAGTTTTATTATACTACTGTATATTTAAGTAACTAAGCTCTTTGCACAACTTACTACTTAAATGTTATTGATGAAAGTTAAACGGTTTACTTAAACATGTGGTTTCTGGCAGTCTCTAGTAAAAGAACTACTTGTAATACTAAAAAAGTGTGAGGGTTCATGCAAGACGGACATCTATTACAAATCCAATACTTCCTATTGCAAGGTATACTACTAGATTTAAATCAATTTATACTATGTGCCCCCATCCTTAGTAAGAGTCTGTTATAGTTATACTGGTAAGAAAGATGCAGGTGCTCATAGTTTAGCCAGTGGCTAGTCCAAACCTGCAAGGATCTACTGATCATGATCTGCACTTACAAATAGGTTGATGCTTTATTGAACTGGAGGTAGCAGGAGTAGGTTTGTAAGCACAGACCGGCTAACATTTAGATGTAGGAGAGGAAATAGATGTAAAGAGACAGAAATCTAAATAACCCAATCAGTATGGGTTCAACAATAGAAACTACTATGTACCCCCCTACCCCCTCCCACAGCTTACAGATTATAGCCAGTGATATTTGTTTAATTATAATAATTATATGGTGCCATACAGACGGTGCAAACTTCCATACAGTATTAGATAATTTATAACATGTTAACTACAGTTACAGTATTTTATAACTAAAACAGGCATGTTACAGGTACAGTGGTTGGGCAATCCCTACTTACATGTCAACCGCCACACTCTGCTAATTCTGTTATGTGCATACTATGATTTGCTAAATAATAATAAGATTGAATTTAATGTTTTGGGGTTGCCAATATAAATCAACACCCACTAACCAGTGATAAAGCTTGTTTACTACTACAATTAAAATACTTGGGAATTGTTAAATATAAAAAATTGCATTTATTCATGAATTGTTTAGGTTTTTGACTAGTGATCTGCAGGAAGAGGTCAGATAGCAACTTTAGTAAATTCGGTAACTAAATTTTATCTGTCATTTGACAGTCTACTATGTAATTTTCAAACAATTTCTACACATATTTACTAACTTAAAGGGCTTTGCTAGGACTGAAAATATCATTCATAGTGAAACCCAGTCCAAGCTTAATTTTAGTCTCTGTGTGGTAAAAGCTGTGCAGTCAAATAGCCAATGAGGGGTGTTGCATTCTACAATGCACTGGATGCAAACCTGGTCAACCTAAAGTACATTATGTCGTACTGACTCATGCTGGCTGGTAGTAAGTTTGCGCCAAGCCTAAGACGTGTTATTGATTTGTCCATTTTGTAATTTATTGAGTATCCCATTTGACGGCCAAGTCACACTGAATTGCGGCGAAATGTGGTTTTGAAAGTTTCAATTCTCTACGCCATCCATCCAGGACAGTGGTTCGAATCCTGGCATATATTTCTGTGGGTGAGTATGGAATGCCCCTGTTGGCTGCACCATCTGCACTCTCATTACCAGATATACCTTTATGAGCAGGGCACGATGCCATGGTAACTGGTAAGCCTGTGTTATGCATTAATAAATTATAAAATAATGTTTTCAATAACTCTAGTCTAGAATGACTGTTTGTTTGAATTCATTGATACCAGAGATGATGTTGAAACTGAAAATATATAGCACCTTTTTTAGGTTGATGATGTAAAACCCAGCTCAATGCAGTATCTATTGCAATTATTTCTGCTGTGTAAATGGCACAATAATTTGTCAATCTGTCTATGATGGTGACATACCTGTTTAGATGGGATTACAACAGCTTAAGCTACTATACCAGAGTCTGGATTTTTAGACCCATCTGTGTTTATGTAGATGACCAGAGTAATTAATATCTCCTGTTCATTTGAGTTTCTAACTTTTCGAGATGCGGTAAGTCGGATTTGTTCACTTAGTGTTCATAGGGCTCTTGTAGTAGGATCTGCCAAAATAGCCCTGCCATAAGAGCCTATTGACCATAGCCTTGACTTCCACTCAATATTTGAGAATCTCTTCCTGGTGCCTCAGTATATGGGGCAGAGCTCCAGCTTCAAGTTCAAGCAGGTAGGCAGGAGTAGAGGACAATGCACTTAAGACCAGCCCGAGGGCTTTATTTTGGATGACATCGAGCTTTTTTCAACATTTGTTTTTGCACACGCTTAGTGAAACGATTCACTACTGAATACACCATCGAATCGAATACCGTATAGGCTTATCTTGCATCATAAATCGGAAATCGTATATCGTGTATAGTATATAGTGCACGTTGCACGATGAATGATACGATACGATACACGATATACGATTGACATAATACACGATGAGTGCACGCACGTTAAACGCACGTTATACGCACGCAATACGCAAATTTTGACAACTGTTACATTCCAAATACTGTATAATTTGTAAAGAATATCCGACGATGTCTTCATAGCTGAGTTCGCTCTACAATACTCCACACACTGAATAGAAAATTAGTTTAAAATTGTTCATGAAATGTTTGCTGAAAACACTGTGATATTGAAAGCAATATCTTTTGATAATATTAACATTCTTGTAAATGACCATAAATAAAAAACAGTCTTAAGGAAATAATAAAACATAACAAAAATTTAAACCTTAGATGATTATAGGGTTTGTACCTAGATGTAAACTTAAACACATACAATTAATAAAGTATAGCCGATCATGTGTTCATGGCTGTGTTCGCTTCCAATTCTAATTCTTCTACAATACATGTACTTCACAACGCTGATATTTAATAAGTTTGGTTTTGCGATTTATTCCGCCATGGTTTACTGGATTCGTATTTGTGCATATGTTTTGTAAGCGTCCCGAGCCGTTTATTTCTTATCGTAAACGCTGAGAGCAATACATGGACGTCAGGAATATTCTGTATACGTCACAATTGATTTGTGACTGTAACTACCCCTCTTAGAACATGTATATTGAGGTTGCCCAGGAAGTTTGTTTCGTATTAATTGTAAATCCTTACGTTTTATTTTATCCATTTAATACATGTACCTATATATTAAAGAAAATGGCATAGAGTTTAATAAAATTGTGATATTACATACATGTATGTGTTATGCAAGAACTGACTGTAGAATAGTACAAACAGGGTATATATCTAGATGTTCAAGGACAAAAGCTCTTAATTAAAAATGTAATGCGGAAAATTTGTCGTACAATGAACTTAGAATAGATCAGTAAATGTTTGCTGAAAACACTGTGGCATTAAAAACAATATCTTGTGATAAAAATAACATTCTTGTAAATGCCCATAAATAAACGAAACATATTATAAGAATTATAAAAAAACAAAAACAAACAAATAACCATCATTTCAACTTACAATGTTAGAAGGGTACAAAACAATGTATATACATAGATATAAACATCAAAAACACGTAACATTTATATAGTATAGCCGACAATGTGTTCACAGCTGAGTTCGCTTCTTATTCTTCTACATTACAACTCAACGCTGATTTGTAATACAGAATAACATGTTTAGTTTTGCAATTGATTCCGCCATGGTTTTTCGGATTTGTATTGGTGTAAGCGTCCCGAGCCGTTTAGTTCTTATTGTAAACCTTGAGAGCTAAAAAGTGAGGTCAGTTATATTCTTAATGATGTCACAAACGATTTGCGACTGTGACTATTCCCCCTTAGTGAATTGAGCTTGTCCAGGTAGTTCATTAGGCAAGACATATCAATCCTTACCTATTTATCAATTTAATACTTATATATTATTTCACAATTTGGCTCAGAGTTTTATTAAATTGCAGTATTATTCATTTGTTATGCGGCAACTTACTGTAAAATAGTACAAACAGGGTACATATTTAGATGTTCACGGACAAAAGTACATAATTAAGATTATAACGCAGTAAATTTGTCGTGCAATTAGATTTAAATAACTCAAGAAATATTTGGTGAAAACACTGCACATGACATTAAATGCAATTCTATGTAAATAATAAAAATGCAGTTAACTGTTTGAAAGACAGTAAATAAAATAAAACTATTAAAAGAAAGAAACTATGAAAAGAAACAACTCGTGTTGATAGTAAAAAAATCGTTTTTTCAAATATCATAAATACAAATAAAGTTAACGAAAAGTGTTTCCTAAACAAAAGGAGGTATTAAAAGTTAAAATGTGTACATATTTATACGGTATATAGAGCTGACATACAAAGCGTATAATCGATAAAAATGTCTTTATTTATCAGTTTTAATTAAAGATCAAACATATTTTCTCAACCACACATAGTGTACGCTGTACCGCAAAACACAATAAGCCGGGTTTGTAAGTAATGCATTACAAACAGAGTTCTGGGACTCGTGCATCACAGTTGATGGTCAATTTATACTTTAGCTCATCTCCAAATACTAATACAGACTTAAGTCCGATTACCTTTTATCTTTTTACATTTTGCTGCTAGTTCTCGAAGAAGAATTCCAAAGTGGTTGATGTTTTCTGTCAAGATCTTCTCATCGTTTGACATGGCTATTTTTGAATCCAGAATGATGCTAACTTTATGCATCTATAAATGTAAAGTAAAATGATTAAAAACAGTGTGTTATATGTGAGGTGCAGAACATAATTCGTCCAGATGTGGCGACAACGAGAGCAAATGCAAAAGGACAACTTATGATATTTATAAAAAATATCTTAACTTACTTCCCTATAAGACGTCATACACATCCTCAAACGTTTTTGACAATAACAATTAATCCGTAAAGTAGATGTTAACTGTGATATTTAGAATGATTTTGCACCTCATAGTAACTAAACAAAAATGATGTGCTACATAATTCTCAAGCATGTAAATGAACATTTGTTTAGTTGCAAAATATATTCAAACAGATAGTAGTAAATATTTTTACTTCTTAAAAAATAGAAACTGTATTACATAAACAGATTCTGATAGATTCTAAAAGATTTTCTCATTTTGAATAGGAGTTATACGGTTTTGGTCCGGTAATATAGTTAGTATTTCTCGCTATAGATATAAAAGAAGTTAATATCATTGTAATTAGATAGTGCTTATACGTATGTCATTTCACGGGTTATTGTATCTTTATCGTTTGGTACATGTCTTTAGTTGTTGCCTGACTTGAATCATCTATGTGTTCGCTTTGGTGCTGTTTAGGTCCTTCCGTATTTTGATTATCTTAAAATTTAAAAGAACGCATAATTGTATATTACCTTCCTCTTACTTATTTTGACATAAGTACTGTTTGCTGATATCTTATCCATGCCTATCGAAGATTCGTGCACAAGACACATATACTTTGAAAGTTGAAAGCCAATCGCGAGTACAGAAACAATGGAGACAGGCTCATCCTTTTGCAGCAAATCTCTTACGCTTTGACCAAGACGTGCGAGGTCAGTCTTTGGTCGAACAGATCGAATAAAGTTTTGGTACTTTAGAATTACAGAGCCTTTTTCTGAAATGCAAATTATGAAATAGCTGTGTATCTACCGACAAAGCAATAATCAGTCACTCAGAGAAATGGTTTTACTCTGTCGTGTGTCGCATATAATCTGCGGTTCCAAATGTTGATGTTTTTTGTAAGTGTTTTACACGTTAAACGGTTAAACACCGGTAAATTATACAAATCTGTGAACCATAATAGACTGATTAAATAAGCAATTTTACAGTTTGACTTTACATGCATTTATTTATTGGCGTTGGCTTATAACTGCGGTGATTTTAAATGACGGTGTTTAGATTTGACACAACTAATGGTGACCGCCAATAAGCCAAAATAAAACATCACCATAAAAAGTACTTATACAGTAATAATGGCTTATTTTCGGTGTTTCTATAAAATTCACTTTGCATAAGATCAGTAAATGATAGAAATTATTATTATTTGTCAAGTTACGTATGTTATATGTATTAGATAGAACTCTATCTGATTTGTATTATGGTACGTTGATTGACAGTTCCACCGTCCTAATATATCGTGAAACGTAACAAAATGGATGGATCATTTTGTTTGGTTGCGACCTGTAGCTGAATGTTTGTAGCTCTACTTCCATTATTTATAGATATTTGTGATTTTCTTTTACAAGTAACAATTTTATAATAAAGCATTTTCTTTTTTAGTGTGGGGGGGGGGGGGAGGTCTGTTTTACGAACATCGCTACTCAAAAACGCCGGTGAAACTTATAGAACTGCGGACGTTGCTATAGCTTTAAAAACGTACGTCTACAAAAATGAATCACTTACCGGGAAATCAAGCAATGTGAACAAACACTAAGAATATAACTTCCAAAATATTCTCAAAAGCATTTTACTGCCGTTACTCAAATATATTGTAACATAGTTAAATTTCAACACTACAGGGTTTAAAACTTTTTGAACTAGACTAAAATTGACAGATAGAAGTATGTCACATACACATATTCGACATCTGATGCTTAGGTCAGACGCGCGGCTAAGGTCAGAGGCATAGTTAAAATTTCGGCAAAGATCAAAGCTGTCAAATTTTGGATGAAGGTTTCAGATATTGCCACATACATGTGTGGAAAGAAAATAAATGCATATACTTGTATGCTTTTTAGGGTGATGGGAAAGGGTGTTCTGTACAAGTCATGTACCGGATCATGTGCTTTTGTTTTTATTTTGTTTTTGACCGGTCGATGAAGACTTTTCAAAACTATTTTTGTAAACCAACAAGCAGTAAAAAATCAATAAAAGGCAATAAAAAATCTGAAAAGTTTACTCTATTTCAGATAGATCATGTTCTCTATTGCTGATATATCACAGTTTTAGCTCCGCCCCCATACATAGTGCAACTTGCCCGAAATACAGTACAGCGTTTTCCTATAGATATATGCAGTAGCCATGATACAATATGTATATACTAATTACTTTGCAAGATCACTAAATTACCTTGTTGGATTTCAATTTTATTCTGCTCCTCTATATTCAAAGTAGTCCCCTGAAATCAGGATAATTGATATCAAATAACAACTACTTACTTTCCAATATATTGTGACATCATAATAATGATGACGTTTATTGTTTTAGAACATACATGTACGAGGGTGCTTCAAAAAGTAATGTTACTTATGGCTTTCCAAATTCTAAACGCGCGTTCTGGTTCAATAATTCTATTCAGCCGAGTAGGCCAATTTAATAGCTACATAAGCACGAAAACCTCGTGCAAATCGGTGAACATTTGACA
>JAUMHA010090298.1:0-18289 GCA_032359765.1 Saxidomus gigantea
TAACCTAATATAATATTTTATATAATTAAAAAGACACACTATTTATTCAGTAGAAAGCTGTATGAGGGTAAAACAATTCATATTGCCATTTTTCTCAGCAATGATGGCGCCTGAAACGTGAAGTGCCCTTTTCTCTATGAAAGGAATGACAACTCAATAAGGAACGACAACTCTTGCATTTCCAAAAAATAGACTATGTCTACAGTTTTCATCTCAGAAGTACATCAATTTTTAAATGAAGAGAGACATATATTCGATCTAGTGCTAAGTGTCAATGCATCTTTCTTTTCGTACCCCGTATTAACTATAGCGGGTCGTTACTGCGGCCCGCAATGAATATGTGTTCAAAGACGACTCTTTGTGTACACCATACTATCTGAAGGTTACCGAACAGTAACGTTTTATAAAACGTGCTATATTCAATAGTGTAATACGTCACTTCGTACGTTCATTAATTAATCTGTCTCATTACCAATAACAACTTTTATTAGTATTAAGAATGAAATAAAATGAAATAAAATTAAACTGAGTTAACTGATTTAAACTGCAGCTTACATTCACTATGCACAATCATTACATTAGACAAGACAATCAATGATTACTGAAACAAAATAATAACACAATTGCATATGAGAAAGAATAAAAACAAACCTCCTCCTCGATGAACTTACAATAAATTGAGCTACCTTGAAATTTACGACACCTTGAAAACGAAATCATAATACGAAACAAAATAGCTTACACAATCGTTTACTAAAACGAATCAATGTGCTGAAACAATTTACAAAACAGAATAGAAAACTTTCAAAAATAAATTCATTTACCTTGATCAAGCTCAAGTAGGAACTTTATAACAATTCGAATGTCATAGTCATAATACTGTGTGTGCAATTGTCTAATAGTCAGTCGTTTCTTAAATGATAAATCTTCCAATTCACGGGGAAATCATAACCTCCGTTCAGACATGAAATGCACGACGGTCAAAATAAGTTATATAGACGACAGTGGTCTCAGTAAAATTGTTATACAACAACCACAAATACGAACATATAACTTTCTTATTACTGAACCGAACTTTATGAAAGATACATGAAAGTAAACGAAACTCAATACTAAAAATAATGCTCTTACTTTTATAAGCATAATCTAGCAATTAACACAATAATCCAAACTTGACAAAAACAATGATAAAACTGCTGTCACTATCTTAAAAGTCTTGTTGCTATGGCAACGAAATCATGACAAATGGGGCTTTCTAGCAATAACTCTAAAAGTATACATGATAGGTTCATGAAACTTCACGTGTGGATGGAGGGCAATGGGGAGATAGTGTACATTTTCATGTATTTCAATAATTTGTGTGTAAAATGGAGGCCCTGGTTGGTCCATTTATGTACAGGAGTCTGTGTGTAACAGTTTCTGTACCGTAACATGTAAACCATTCCTGACTTTAACCATTGAACTCGACAGTCACACGGCTCTTTATGAGTAACGTATCCTTACACTGTTATGGCTGAATGCTCAAGGACACGGAAAATGCACTTTCAAATGTTTCCTGGTGATAGCTGTATCACGATTTAACGTAATAGTTACAAACCCAATAGTCACGTTGTTCTGGATGTTCTTTTCTCATGTGTTTAAAAAACAAAAATTTGCGGCGTATTAACATTTAACTTGTTTATATATAGTAGATAAAGTCCCGCGACATAGTGGCAGTGCTCTTACTTTTCAGCCGAAATTTCTCAGTGTTTCTCGTAACTTAACATCGTGTCATTTATCTATATGAATTTAGATGAACTATGTAATATTGCGTGATGGTGACTGATTAAATGTCTACAAAGTTAAAGGGGCACTCCATACATCAAACAAATCATATTCTCGAAACTTAGATTATGTGTTCAATGAACGTAAAATTATAAATGAATACAATTTCAAAAAAAGAACCTATGGGGGAAAAATGCCTCATTTTACCACAATCAATATAGAGACTTTCTGTAATAAATCGCATCCAAAATAATAGTTGTACAACAAGAACTCTACATAGATTATTGAATGGTTTACTGTACTGTTGCTGATTTTATCGATAATGACTGGAATGCATAGCTGAAACTTTTAGGTTAAGTAATAAGTGTTCCAAAGAGCTTATTATTTATGTTTTAGAGGTTATTTATTTCGACATCAGTAAAAGGGTATGTCCCTTTATTTGCCAGTGCAATGCAAAGGACGGACGGTTAATGAGAGATCCAGAAATGGGACAGGCAGCTATATTTGGCAATCTTCTTTTGCCACAAGGTCAAAGAAACATTTATATGTTCAGTGTTAAATTGTCACATCGAACTATAAAAGTGTAACTAGTGATAAAGCCTTTCAGCCGCGATTGTTTTATAAAAGTCTTAAGAAGATAAAACACCGATACTACTAATTTATTTCGCTAAAGGTTGCGACAGAGGAACAAACTGAACATGAAAGTTTTTGTTTTATTTTGCGTCGTTCAAGGTTAGTTTCTTTCATACTAATGTATATATTTTCAATTACAGTCATACATTAAATTAAAAGAAGATACACGATATATGAATGGTTTTTTGACTCTTGAAATATAATGTGTAAATCTAGTACTCTATGAAAGTGTCCTTTTTATCTTTTTCATTTAAAATCCTGTTACTGCGGGTGCTATTAATTTATTTTCATTCATATAGAAATGAATATAGAAAAAGATGTGTCAGGTAATTCGAAATTAAAACAAAATTGATTTAGCCATTCTACAGTCATAAATGGTTTAAACTGAACCGAGATAAATTTCTAACTCAACAAACATTCAACAACTATATTGAATTGAATAAAACTTTTGGATACTTGCTAAAAGTTTGTTGCTACATTATACATGTATATAATGAAAAATCTACAAAGCGAAGACTCCTTCTATTACGAAGATTCTGCAACAATTGGTATAAAACTCAAAATAAACAATCTATTGAAATACTGTCGAAGTGGTGTTATTTATTCAAATAATTTTTATATACTTGTAGTGTGTTTTATTCAATCCTTTGTAGGATGTCTTGGTGCCACTCTTGTCGCGAAACGAGCTCCCTGTGCCGACATTTGTCCTGCAAACTATTTACCTATATGTGGAACGGATGGTAAAACATACTGTAGGTATCATACATGGACTTATGTGTACAATTTCCTGTGAAATCTCATATTGTAATAAACATTTCTGATTCAGCAATTCTGAAACTAAAAGGAAACTATACATCTGCAGAAAAAATATCATCGTATAAAGTAAGCTGATAGGCTAAAATCAATTGTTGCATATAAATGCAATGCGCAATTTTGCAGAGAGAATAAAATTTGAGATAGAACAGGTAGATAAACATTGCAAAATTTTACTTAAAATGTATTAATCTTTTTAATTTGATAATATATGGAATTAAAACATGAATGACATCCAAGAAACATTAAATGTTCAATCATAGACCAAATTTAGATATTTAATATTTGTCTACAATTTCCCATTCTTTGAAAGAAAATGAAAGCAAAATGTCATCACATCCAGTTAAATGACATGAAGATAAACAACTACTGAAATTTGTCTATGAACAAATTAGCGTTATAGCCATTCATTAATAAGTGAGTAATTGTTGCATTAATCACACGAGGAGTTCAATTATTTAATCTCATAAAAAATGAACTTCCAAATTTCAGCAAACCAGTGTTTTCTAAATTCGGCATCATGTCATGACAGTTCCATTCAGCTCGCCCATGCAGGAGAATGTGGGTCTGCAAGCATTTGTCCATCCATATTTTGCATGTCTCTTTATAACCCAATCTGCGGAACGGACGGCAAGACATACAGTAAGAAATATTGTTTTGCTTAGCTCACCCGACTACATAGTACACATTGTGAGCTATTATGTCTCTTCGTTAGTTCGTCGTCAAAATATTGCTTTTCACTACATCTACTCTAAAAACCCACACTGAGCCAATTCCAACAAAACTTCACAGAAATGTTGCTATGATGGTCCCCAGCAAGCATGTTCCTGAAAAGTATATTCCTTGAGAAATATTGATTACAATGGCAACCAAAAGGAAAAACGTCTTGTCTAAAACCTCGGGGCCAAGAACATATATGTTTGATATGTGGCACTATCAAGCAGTCCTCTGCCAACTGTTAAGTAATGCTCCTCGGGTTAATATGGCCCAGCCCGGATCACTTGAATGTTGTGACCGAAAATATATGCTTCTCATAAATTGCAAAACCTAAAGCTTAGATGAGTTTATGTGAAACATTGCGTATCGGTCCTCTACCAAGTGTGTTCACATCATTCCTCTGTGGTTAAAGTGGTCCTCGCTCCAGTGTTGTATTCCCACACAGACATGTATATTGAAAAATATAAAATATCTTCTTGGTAGAAACTGCAATTATAAGAGGTTAGATCATTTGTTTGTAGCATTATATAGTGGTCATAATTCTATTTTGTAGTCGTCCTTTGCCGCGTTGCTTTAATTCGTGTCCTAAAGATCAAAATTGGACGCCCTCTGAATAGCATTTTTCACGTTAACATGGAAATAAACAAGGATTTAAAACCAATCTCGTTACAAACTGCACCATTTTACTCATTTGAATTCAATGTGTGGTATTGCGTGTTAGTCGTCTTCCAAGTCCATGCAGATCGTACTCTTTGAATTAAAACTGGCCACTGCTTAGTTTTTAATTATATTTCGACAATATATGTATCTTAGAAGTTTTTGGTCTCTGTATCCTTGGCCTCGAACTTGTCGGCATCGACAGTTGACTCAGGTGAGCTGATTTATATTATAAACTTCATTCCTAATAAAACCAAACGTATAGATATGAGTTATATAAATTTTATTAAATGAACTTAATAATCTTGAAAATATACGACATATATGTAATAGTCTGTACATATATTTGAAATTAACATCTTATCTTCTTACAGGCAATGAGTGTAATCTTCACGCGAAGTATTGTCATGGGGAAGTTACGGTTGCACACCATGGACCATGTTCGGGAGATATGGTCGTCAGCTAATCGAAATTACTAGAAATTTATATAATATTTAAACTTGAAATTTTGAAAAATGCTCGGAATCAAATAAATAAACCTAAAACTATTTTGAATTGTCTGCATCATGAGCTAAAACTTGTATATATTGCATGTGGCAAATACGATGGTTATGTTTGTCGTTCTGGCAGTGAATGATACAGTAACAAGCAAGAAAGTGTCTGTATTTTTATTGTCTACTTATTAGTCGTAAAAATATTATGTATGCTCTTATGTCTGAATAAGTTTGTATTGTATTAAACAGATTGCAGGACTACGGTGGCAGAGTATTCTCTGGCCAACGAATAATTGCTTACTAAAATCTATGGGTTCGCGTCCCATAAGGGTGCACATTTTTTCTCACCCTGTGACATTTGACGCCTTCTGACTCTTTAAAAATGAATCTCGACAGGATTTCTTAATATAAATTCTCATATGCTCAAAATTGCGCCGACCATCTTTGTTAAAGATAGTTCTTATTTAAAACTGTATTTATTTATCATTTTGAGTGTAGCCTATACAGTATTAACAGGCTGACCCCTTTTGACCCAAATTTAAACATTCTGACCAATTTTCATGCTGAATTGGGTAATAATGGCCTCTCAAGTGTAAACAAGGTTTTTCATTGATTTTACCTAGTTTGTAACCTAGTGTGACCAAACTTTCAGTTCAACTTAGCCTCAAATCATTCAAATAAACATTATGAACAGTTTTCGCGATTATTAAGTGGTACATCTCACCTCAGTTGGATATACAAAGTGTTACTGTGATTTGACTTGGTGACCTATTTCTAACCAAAGATAATCATATTCGAATTCGATCTAGATATTATCAAATATTATCAAGACGGTCATTCTTACCAAATGTGCAAGAAGTTCCAGTGCACAATGCAGACTAAATTTTGTACACAATATTTTTCTATGATTTGACGCGGTGAGCTGGTTTTTTTTATCTTAGATGGCACATATTCAAACTCGACCTAGGTTTTATCCAGGAAGTTTCATGAAGATCCAAAGAAAAATGCAGCATATATTGCATGACAAGGTAAGTGCTAACAGACGACAGATAGACGACAGACAGACGAGGGACACCAGGAGATCATAATAGATAACCTTGAGCAAGTCATGCTCCGTTGAGCTAAGAATACAAATGATCTCTAAAAGTAAAGACTTTAGTGGATGGACTAGTCGTAAAAAAATATTATTATTTTGATAATAAGGATGCTATATACCAGTTGTCTTAGCTCTTGGAAACATTGGTTTTGGCAAATTCACTTTTTCATTGTCATAACAGCATTCTGCATGAGCAAATGAACAACAAGAAATTGTTGAGAGAAGACAGTAGCTGAGTGTTCATAATAGCTCTCCATCAGAACTCGGGCTATATATAGGCTGAATGTACTGTTCAATATTCATAGTTTTGCATAAATGCTATTTTGTAAAGGTTCTTAACTTGTAGTTCATACAAAACTTTATCATCTATTCATGTTAACCTTTAAAAACTAAAGCCTGTGATTTATGTCATCATCTTCACCACACTAAACAAATACTTGAAAAGCCATTGATCATTTAAAAGTGGTGTTAAGGTACTGCACTAACAGTTACGAAATAATTCTCAAGTAAGGTATGGTGGCTTACTTTTGTCATGTCGTGTGGTCATTCTAGCGGGATAACCAACACAGCACGAAGCAATGTCAAATGCTTTTAGTCGTGTTCACGTGTTGGCGACTTTAAGACAGAAGTATTGTCCATGAATAAGGTGACTTGTCTATAGGTTGTTACTACATGTATGCTAAATGCGTATGTCATTTTGTCAAAGTGTAGTGTTAACGTCTCAAAATAGTGATTTGTTATGTCAAACTTCTTTGTTATTACGTCAAAAGTATATGCCATTTCGTCTACGGATAAAGTGAACCTGTCTTTGAGAAGTGTTATTATGTTAAACACTCATTTGATTTTGTTACATTGTGGCGTTAGCGTATCAAAATAGTGTCTCATTATGTCAAAACTGCTATGTTATTATTTTGAAATATATGTTTTCTTGTGAACAAACTATGTAAGTTTGTCTTTAGGACGTGTTAATATGACCCTTCGAGGAACAGGGGTAAACTGGTTTGCAGATGTCGGTCGGTCGGTCGGTCGTACGGGTCTTGATCAACAGATGTCATATTGATTTAAGTTCAGTGAGTCAAAGGTCAAGGGCACCGAGACCTTTTATATCCCAGCAAACACGCGACGTCGGTACAACGTTGGATCAATGTTTTGGTCACGACGTCGACAACCCAAATCCGACGTCTGTCCAAAGTCAAAACCCCTACGTCCACATAACGTCGATTTCTTATGTTGAAACGACGTCGGATTGAGGTCGTAAGTTTATAAGAGAGTGATCCCCGGAAATTATTTTATAAGATGTGTGATCTAATTGATAACTGCAACTTTGTTGAGGTTTTTGTGATTTTTTTAATTTAACAAATTACTCCCCTTTTGCCCCTTTAAATATTTTCAATAGGTGGCGCTGCAACATGCTTAACTTATATTTGTAGGAGGCGTATTTTCAACGGGTGTATGCATTTTACTTTTAAAAGCCTCCACCTGGCATTAAGTCACGTAACGTATTACGAAACTTTATATTTGCTATCACATATCGTCAAGTGCTTGGAAAATATCAGATTCTTATTTTGAATATGTGAAAAGCGCATGCAACACCTATTGCCTTTCAAGTCAAATGATGGCGGAAAGTGAAAGACAGCAAACCGGCGAAGAAGTTTCGATCTCAGTTGACCAAAGAAAATATCCAGCAGTTTGCAAAGGAAAGATGAATATAGATTTGATTTCTTTATATTTCATCTACAGTAGTACAAACGATACATGTTTGCTTGACCATGCAGTGTTGATGTAACGATCACTTAAACAGAATTGTCCGTACCCCACCCACTACATAATCATAATGCGGGTATAAGTGTGTCTTATTATAGATAATGCTTGCTTTTTGATAAATTTTTGCATGATTATAAAAAAAATTATGTAAACATTTTGCATGAAGTACGTAGCATAAATTCCAACTTAATCTACACGGACATATAAAATGTGTACATAAAATAAAAAATCATTAACATAGTGGGGAAATTCTACCTGTATTCTCGGCTTCGCACATCATCAATTATATTCGGAAAACGTGATTCCACAGCTTTTATATTGATCATTAAGCATTTTAACTTTTAAAAAGTACAAGATCCAAATGTAATTAAATGTTGTTTTTTTCTGCTAAACCATATCATCATGTTCTGATGTACTAATAAAAGTCGATGATGATTATAATAAGTGAACATATAACTTGTTTTAATTTCATTGAACTCTATTTACGTTTTATTATATTTTCAGATTAATGTCCTATGAACTTATGGAAAAGTTCTACTTAAAGGGCAATACACAGAAGCCCCCCTTCGCATCATTCTCTTCATATGAACTTGAAATCGGTAAAAATACATTTTAATACATGTACAATGATTATGATTTAACAGTCCACATGTCATAGTTGTACACAATCTCTGTCGCAAGTAACTAAAAACTTTCATACATTGAAAAGTAGTTGGTACTAGTAATGTCATAAATGACTAACCAGCCAATTGTTGTATTAGCAATTCATTTCCTTTGGGTATAACTTTTGGCCCCTAGATTCGTTCGATACTTTGACAAAGAAAACCGGAGACAAAATGATATTAAAGCATGCAGAGAAACTTTTCATTATTGCCTTTAAGTTAAAGGTCAATTACTAACACCAAATCAAATTTCTTTTAAATCTGGAATTGTAACAGGTATATACAGTTTGAAACTGGCTTCTTAAACTTTACAATAGCCGTGGAGTATTTCCTTGTTTGAAATGCTGCTGCAGAAAAACGAGTGAATGTTTGTGTATTTTGAGAAAACGCCCATTACGATTCCGGATTGAAAAGAAATTCGATTTGATGTTAGTAATGGACCTTTAATATGTGTTATCAGATATGTTTCTAATCACCTAGCCAGTGCAATGAAAACTAAGCTGGGGGACAGCCTGACGTAATTTAGTGGAACGCCTTGTGAACTTTCCTGTTACGTCGCTGTATGAATGTTAACCAGCTAATACCAGTCACATACTCATTTTTACAAAAGTGTTTCTTGCAATGTTGAGTCTCTTTCCATCAACTTAATTACACCTTCCTTAACATTGTTTAATTTGTGCATATGACCTGCAATACAAATGAAAATAGTTCCTATCAAATATGGTTTTTGTATGAAAATTGCATTTTGTTTGTTACAGTGGTTTAGGTTGTTTGATATTGTGAAATATGGTAGTCATTTCGAAAGACCGATAAAACCCATAAAAAACAAGTTAGTCCTTAGGCAAGACACAACTAATTCCACATTGAGTCTCGAGAGCGTAAATCGTAGTTGTAAAAACTTGTATCGCGATCGAGAATAAATAAATAAATATAAATCAAAGATATGTACAATATATAAAACTGCTTCAAAATTAAGGAATTGATATATGTAGACAGACGACCGTTGTTTTGGTTTAATATTACTTACAAGTTGTAATTTGTAAAAATGTCATGACAAATGAAGTCTCTTATAGGAAGATGTGCAACATAGACAATTCATGCAATTCAATGACCTGATCCAGGTGAACTTAATGTCCTACTGAGATTTGAAAGTCCTACTTTACACATATGTTTTGTAAAGAGTGTTGAATTTCACGTACATTTTCTACACACCATTTTCACAAACAACTTTAACAAACAACGCATGACCAATAAGTATACTGTAAAAGTGAACGATTATAGTTTTGGGTTCTAGCATTACAGTTAAAGGGGTACTCCCTACATTAAGCAGATTTTATTCTCGAAACATAAATAATGTGTTCAATGAACGTAAAATGATAAGTAAATACAATTTAAAGAAGAACCTATGGCGAAAAATGCCTCATTTTACCACAATTAATCAAAAAGAGGCTATCTGTAATAAATCGCACCCACCCATTAATTGTACAACAACAACTCTACACAGATAAGTAACGGTTTACAGTACTGCAGTATATTGTAAACCGCTGATTTTACCGATAATGACTGGAATTGGATACTGAAACTTCTAGGTTAAGTAATAAGTATTATTTATGTTTTGGAGATTATTTAGTTCGACATCAGTTATAGGGTATGTCACGTTAAATGCGATGTGAAAAAAGCATGTATATTCAATCCAACTTTTCTGTACATGTTTTTGAAAGAGTCAATCCCTGTAACTGCTGTCATATTAAATAAGTTCAAACACATAGTCAATAGAATATTAAGTAATATCACTTAAAGGGACACTCCCTATATCCAGCAGATCATTCTCCAAACATAAACAATGTGTCCAACGAACCTAAGATATCGAATATCCATCAAAGACGTCCACCTTCGTAGGTCAGAGACAGTCAACATACCGACAGGTAAACTTAACACTAACTACAAAGCAGCTGTTGAAGCAAAATAGAGCAGTGTAATGCGAAAACGAAAGTAATAAATAAGATTTAAAATTTACTGTATTTCTTATATCTTCCTATTGGAATCAAAAGACGGACATCTTAATTGTCTCTTGAAGTTTTACCCAGAATAGGTCATCCGCTGCAGTAAAACTACATGCATGGCTTACTCTCGTGTTTTTTCTAGCTTGAAATTCCTGAATTTATGCATTGAACCAAATGGCTAAATATTTTACCAACTGAATGGCAACTTAAATATTGAAACAAAGCTGGTCAAGGAGATATAAAGATACCCGCGTGTTTGCTTTTAGTCAAAATCTTAGGAGGTATCTCATGTTTATGCAAATGTATTGTTCCACAATTGTTTAACCCTAGTACTACTTGACCAGTGATAGCGCCAACTTTCATGTTACCTCACTGTGTGTATGCAGTTTTGTTACAAAATACACCAATCTATGATCTAATGTTTAGTTAGATAGTTATCTCGTGTAAGGTGACGGACTTATCATTGCAATGAAATTAAAAAATGTGTTCGTTTTCATAATTTGTCTATTGAGTTTTGGAATATGTCTTAATATTGTTTTGACTTATAGGGATTGGGGGATCGGGCAACGAAAACTGTTCTCAGATTTTAGCTTTAATGTAGTTCCAACAGAGAAGTTCAAAGAAGTTATAAGCCTGAAGAAGAAATCTAAATGGATAGATGACTTCCAGTCAGTAGCAGATGATGTCTTTGTCTATTCGGCATATGATGAAGGGTATGGATTTATCTTGTTGTAAATAGATAGATAAATTTTATGTCGAGATGACTTTCGATTTTAGTATCAAGTAAATAAAAAATACGCAAGTAATGAGTGAAGCAGTGTGTGGAATCAAGCGAACATATACAATATGATAATAGTTATATCTACGGAATCCTCTAAGTGTCCTTTAAAATGTCGTGCGCCGCCCAATGACAACGTGATACGACAATGCGAAGTGATGTGACTTTGCGTTGTCATGCGTCGTGTCTGCACATAAAGCACAATTTATCGCTATGTTGCTTCGCATTGACGTGTCGCTTTGTCGCGATGTCATATCATATTATTGTGGGTCGTGTATTGCATTTTAGATCCCTAATGGGCACCAATTCAATTCATTATAGGCTTATTATTTTCTTAATCTGTATCATTTCCAGGATTTAAAAACAAATTTTAAAAGAAATTTACCGTGAAAAAACTAAGTTATAGGAATTTGAATAACCCTGCACCCATTTTGGAATTATTTATAAAAAGACATCACACGAGAGATAAGAAAATACATTTATTTAATTTATTATTCAATAATTTGGTACAGATTTGGTATCAGAGTACTATCAAGAACTATATTTTCTCTCATAAATTGTACACCATTTACCATATCATCAACAAGTTTTATAAAACTTTTATGAAATAATCCGATAGTATTACAATGTTCATGTACTTTTTTACCATGTTCAATTTTATCAAAGATTTTAAGAAAAATCAACATTTTCTAGAAATGGGGCATGACTTTTTGTATATTTATAATTATCTACAACATTTGCGGAACAGCATGCCAAAAATTCACAATGTTTACCGTCTCTATGTAAAATAGAGTTTGAAAATTTCCATCAGCAATTTTAGCCGTGTCTGCAAGTTATAAAATATTCAAATAAGCTAATACTTATGTGTAAAAAAATATTTAATTTTCTTTTTAGTCTAAAACAATATAAACATGTGAAGAAAAATGCAAAATAATGAGAACAAAGAAGAAAAAGTAAGAAAAAAAGTTTTGGTTCTGGCTGGATTCGAACCTACGCCCGGAAAACCTCAAAAGATCTTCAGTCCAATGCTTAACAACCTAAGCTAGAGCATTAAAATTGAAGAGTTTCAAGTACAGGTTTGTATTAAGAGTCTACTACCCTAAAAACGACAATGTCGCAATGTTGTATCGCAGTGTGGCGCGTTCTAATAATACTATTGCTTCATAATCTGAGTAGTCAAAGAGATAGACTCTTTTTGTTTTAAATTCTTGTGCAAATTTGAAAAATAGTCTCATATGAAAGCTACAATGTATTTGTCTGAAATTTATACAAACCTATTTCTTAAGAACAATCTTTGCAAAAGATAGTGGGTGCGACTTTAAGTATAAAAGAGAGGACAATGCTCTCCCGTCTGAGCTAACCGGCCGCTTACAGAATTTCTCCCCAATTGTTATTAAATCCGTAACTGACATGTGCATCAGTCTTCTAAGTTATGATATATGTATACACAATGTATAAATCTAGACATGTTTTAGCAGACGACGATATACAAGAACTCAACCAGTTTATTTTTGCATAACTTTTAAGCTGATACTTGACAACTTGCTTACAATTGTCTTTACAGCCAGGGCAAAATTCGTGTTATTGGCATCACAAAGGACACAAAAGCAGACCTACATTGTATCCTGTGGTATAATGCAACTTCTGTTACAACCAAATTCGTCAGGGCCTACATAACCAATATCAACGAAAACCACCGAAAAAGGTAATAAAACACAGACACACACCTAGTGTATGGAAAATGACCGTATATTTCAAGGTCCTAACCCCCCTTTGCCGGCATAATTTTATCACCACAATATATCTTTGACCATTCAGTATTCGTACATAAAGTTTGGTTTTTGTAAAAAACATGTTAACTTTTAAATATCAAACCTTTCGCTCAACAGTCTTATCTTAACTTTGTTTTAATTCAAAATTATGGCCCCCGTGTCGCCGAAATTATTTATGACATTTATTTCAAGCAACCTTAAAGTGTTAAGGACGCGAATTTTAGATTGCATGTCGTAAATTCAGTTCAGATTATAGCGTGATTTGCTCTTTACAATGTAATCTGATGCTATATTTTAGATGAATTGTTAGCCGACATATCTCAATATTCAATATGATAAAGCAAATAAATAAACTCTACGTAATAGTTAGAGGCTAAATAGAGAAATTTATACAATATAGAAACCCAAATGAGGGAGCGCTAGCGACCGACTACGTTTCTATGTTGTTTTAGCCTCTAACTTACTTAGTGTTTGCCCTACATTTAGTCTTTATTTCTACATTTTTTATGACTTCATGCTCAAACAGGTTTATAGAGTCTCGCTCTATCAAGATAGAGTGATACATAAAACAACCTGTCAGAGGTTTATGGCAAATAGACAGGGAACATATTAAATTTTTTAATATTTTCATTGGACAGTAATGTAGGGCAAAAACTAATTATGATCACGTTTGACATTAGAAACTTCCTCCAGTATATATTAAGGTATACATTTTGTGACAGTTATTGTAACCTGATAAGTTAAACTTGGAACTAATAGCTTCATCTATTTTCTTCTGCACTCGTACATGATATTGCATTGAATGTGTTTCTATTGGATAATTGCCAAGCAAATTAAGGTTCTCATACTTCATAATGTTATAAAATAGTAATCTATAATTAAGGTACATATTGCATCAGTCTGTCTACGGTAACTAAGTCTGATAAACCAGAATCCATAGTAACTGGGATGATTTGGGGGATATCTAATACTTTTTCACATATACGACGAAAGAAATATATAAAAACAATATATTGTGTAAATAAATAAAATGCGTTTCACATGTTATGCATAAGTGCTTGGTATTTTAATCATCAACATTGAATATAAATGAAACATTTCTTCGAGGTTTGAACTTACGCCTGTCTATACTTTACTTAAAACAATTATTTTATTGGAGTTAAACGTCCATTCTAGCATAAAATGTGCTGTTTTACTAATTTTGCCAGAAGGAAAAACCGTTATAAGCCGTTTTCATTTATGCGCATTACAGGACCATTGTTAACAATATACCTGTCTTCCAAGTCTTTCAATCAAGGCGTCAACAGTGCCGAGTTTAAACCGCTAGTGACGTCAAAAATATGACGTAAACAACACGGACGTTGTTCCGCGCATTGTTGAACCGTTGTACCAGTAAGAAGTATAGTTACTGAATCTATAAGACAGACTGATGCAATATTCATCTTGAGTTATAGGTATGAGAAGCCTAAATCGGTGAAAACCGGAAGCAGGTTATTTTGTCTAGGGAACATGCAGACCTGCACTGTGTGTTTGCTTGCTGATTGGCTGAAAGTAAGTGGATGCATACAAGAAAAAAATATTTTGAATTAATTGCTGGATGATAGATCGCAAATGAGAGAAAAATCTGGATATAAATTATAATCAAAATATTTGATATTTGAAAATACTGACATACACATGTATATGGTTGGTGACCACTAAAACTGCCACAAACATGGGGGTGGTGTCATTCAGCTCCAAATTACTAGCATAAAGTATTGGATCACATGTATAAATTTTGTTATTTTTAAGTGGGACTAAGATTCTACAAATGAAGTTCATTTCAGCAGTCGGTGAGATTTTGGGTAGTCGCACCGAAGGAAAACCTATGGAAATGTGTTTAGGGGTCTCATACCTATAGTATTTTATATTATGGCATATGTTTGATCACATAAGATAACATTTTGTTAAGTTGCCAATCAGCCAATAGAAACACATTCAATTTAGATATTATGCAAGAGTGCAGAAAAGGTGTTCGGGTTGAACTTATCAGGTTAAGCCTCAGTCACACATTCAGGAGTTTTACTGCCGTCCTTGATAAGACCATTCCCGACTAAAATTTGTCAAAAGTCTGATCAAGATCCTGTGAATCGTGGCTGAAAATTCAAACTTTTTATCAAAATTTTGAAAAACATTTATCTAATCACGACAACAATCAGATAGGTTTCAGGAAGTATGGAACGCCGTAGCTGTCTGATGTTAATACACTACAAGTTGCCTTGTTAACTGAATATCACCCTAAATCCTTTTTTGCCTATATGGGAAACATTTTCAGTAGTGTTAGAATGTATAAAAAATTGCGATTCTAGGCAGTGTCTTATCATTTTATATTTGATTAGGATTATGTTAGCTTCAGGGTAGCTGGGCGGGTATATTTCAGATTAACCAGTAAGTATACTCTGTAAAGTCGATAAAGAAATCCTATTTAAAAATCTTAAATATACATTTCTCAATCTATTTTATGTTTCAATAAATGTTATCTATAATTTCAGAATAACAGCTGCCTACTTCCTCTGTTACTTAGGTTATCTTGATGTTCCAGATGCTGTATCTATCGTGCAAACGTCGTCCTTACATAACCCGAACAATATTTTACCCGTGCACGTGAAGCATGAGCAAGGGAATAATATTTCTTTTACTATGTGTTTATCTCCTCTGCATGCATCTTTCAGCGACGTTTTTCGGCTTTTAGAGTGGATCGAATTTAATAAAATTTTAGGTGTTGAAAAGTTTAAAATATATGTTAACAGTGTTACAGGCGAAGTTAAAAAACTGTTAAAGTTCTACCAGGAGTATACTGACATGGTTAAGGTGTTACCATGGTCTCTGGCGGATCTACTTTGTGACAATAGGCAGATACATTACTGCGGGCAGCTGGCAGCTCTTAATGATTGTTTATATAGAAATAAAGGTCACAGTCATTACACTGCTTTAACAGATGTTGATGAGCTGATAGTCCCTCAGCACAAGGACGATATAACTTGGCATGATATGTTGGTACGAATTCCTCATAAAAGTGTTTACACGTTTAGAAATTCGTTTGTAAAGTCGAATGATAACTATACTAAACAAATTAATCTTACTGGAGAGACTTTAATGGCAGGTAATTTAATGAGAGATGATTATATATATGGACCAAAGGTCAAACCAAAGATGATAGTGAGAACAGATGACGTTGTAACGCTTGGTATACACAATATATGGGCGTTGAGGAAAGGGAATGAGTATCTAGTGGATCCTAGTGTCGGACTCTTACATCACTACCGGAAAGAATCTGTGAAATATCCAAAAGGTGTTACTGTTACACGAATCAAGAATAATGTAACTTTAAAATATTCTAAAAAACTGAAAGCAAGAATTGCTTTTACTCGCAAAAAAATGAAACAATTTTCTGTTTCAAGTAAAATCTTTTAACATGATTGTTCAATTTCCGACTACAATTCTATTAAAACTTCTAGTGCAAAGTTGTTGTGAAATTCCTTGTCATGATAATTTGGAGCTTCAGTTTTTTTTTTTGCACAGATGAGTTAAAACTCGATGCCGTCATAGTACTAGTAGGTTAAACGTTATTATTCTCGATTACTAGTTCGCTCGACTTTGTTACAGGCAATGTTATTATACGTGTTCAGGGTAGAATATTTTATATGTATCGTTTATTTGCAATCAAAGTATAGGTAAAGAAAATCCATGCATGATTTTTTTCTAGGACTATAGCTGCTGATGTGAACATTTAGTGTAACGTGGATTATACCAACGAGAACGTTTCTGTTTATATTACACTTCCTACATCTGTTACACCTCGAAGATTTACGTAACAAATATACTGAGTACTACATTAATTTGGTCTAACCGCAAATATCTGAACTCATCATAGATTATATTTTGATTCACAAACGTCTTTTTCTTAAGATACAAAAACTGTATAATTATGCCTGCATTTCTTTTTGTCACGCTAATGCATATTTAATACTACAGACATACTGAACAAGCTAAAAATGATACGCAAATGGCATACAATGATTTTTAATAGCGCGTATACAGTCCATCAAAATAAAACAATCCGTAATGCATTGTGTGTTACAATAGGGTTAACATTTTAGTGATTTTGAAATTAACAATAGCAGTATACAGTTTTAACGGCCTGCAGAACGTAAAGTAAAGTAAAGGTAACAATGTTAGCTTTCAAAAAATCTAAAAGCAACCTGATTGGTTTTTGAAGGAAGTTGTTACAATGTCTACTGTTATATAGAGAAAGCGAAACCGAGTTCGGTTTGATATCGATGCCCCCATTTACTATATGAAAATTAAAATAATCCTGTTGATAGTTTCAAGATGTAGTCCAAATGATAGTTTCAAGATGTAGTCCAAATAAATGGTAAAAAATGTGATTTGTTCATCAATCAAGAAACAGAAATGAACCACGCAGTTGCTAGCTCCTGTCGATGTACATAATCACAAAGAGAACGCTCAAGAAAATACTATGTATACTTTAGGTGAGAATGTTACGAAGGGAGATTGTTTATAAAATTAATGTATACCACAGTGTTTCCTCTGCTATAAGACAATGCACCATAGAGATGTACACAGTTTTACTACACCCTTACATATAAAGGTGGAACATTCAGCTTTTCGACACGTATGTAAAAGTATGTCGCCATGGTTGTATCATAAATATAATGTAATAAAGTGAGGCTGTGCCCTATGCGACCGATTTATGTTAAGGTTGTTCGAGTGTTTGTTAACTGGTAAATGAAACCTACTATTTTAGCTCATCTTGCACAACGTGCCAGGGTGAGCTATTAGGATCGCCCACTGTCCGTCATCCGTCCGTCCTTTGACCGTCAACATTTTCTTCAAACGACAGCTCATCTTTAACCACTAGGCCAATGTTGATGACACTTGGTAGGAATGCTCCTTGAATGAAGTTCTATCAGAGTGATTTTCAAAGAATTCCAAGAACCGCCTCGATAGCCTAGTGGTAGAGCGTCCGCTTCGAGTGCGGGAGGTCGTGGGTTCGCTCCCAAAGACGTAAAAAATGGTACCAGTAGCTCCCTTGCTTGGCGCTCAGCATTAAAAGGGAAAAACTGGCTTCTCTTC
>JAUMHA010090520.1:0-18286 GCA_032359765.1 Saxidomus gigantea
AAACGGACATGTATATAGGTCCATGATGAACATTGGGGATTATAAAATGTTGCTACTGGTACTAGTTTATATAGACTATAAACTATCAATTCTACAATGAACTGGTAGAGCGCTGGGTTCCTAACCCGAAGGTTTGTTCGAAAACTTCATAGTTAGAAGCAAACATTCATTGTTGAGGTCGTTACAAAATATTCAGAAACAAGTGGTCAGTATACTTAGTTAATATTGAAGCTGTAGTGTGTACCTTGTCTGTTGACTGGATGATTATTTCGTCAGTGTGTAAGTCTGGCTGTTTTGGGGTGAGATGGTTCATGATGTTAAGGAATTACTTTATGTATTTTTCTTTTGGTAATTTGTACCTTTATCATGCAGTCACTTAGGGAAACTTGTCAATGCTTTTGGGTTTACATCAAACTAGTTTAACAACGTTGGTTCAATTAGAATCATTCGCTCGTAGTTTTACTTTCTGACAATGACAGAGACGTTTTATACTTTCTGTGCTGCTTTACGTGGATCTTACAGTTAGTCGTGTACGATGAGGTATCGTCGTTTCAAGCAACGTGATATCGCCGATCGACGCACGATGACGGACACAGGGCGACCACAATTAATAACTCACGTTGAGCAACGTCGCATAGCCGCTTCCAAGATGACGTCTATATAGTCTGGAACAAATCCGCCCAATCCGTCGGGGGAAAAGTGCAAAGTGACTATGCATGCGCAATATTTCTGTGAGGCCCAGCAAAAGAAATCACGAGTTAAACCTTTTATCATTATATTTCATTAATGTGTTGAATGATTGAAACAGTTTACACATTTTAAGAGCTAACATCACAATTAAATAAATCTATTTAAACTACCTGTCCGGAAACATGGTACAGTTGGTCAATAAAATATAGCAATTTGGTAACCCCAAAGCCGGGCCTCAAAAATGTGATTGATTTAGTCACACGTATACACGTGAGACTACCTCAGGGTGTATAACCAGTTCAGCTCTAGATGGATGGATAACATTTGAAAAGCGTTTCTTAAATTTCCAGTGACATTCGTGAAATTCTGGATTGGTAGTCCAGAGTGTTAACCACCGCGCCATAGTGTGTTATTTAATAACATGCAATAAACAATACAGGTTCAAATAAATCATTTTATGAATTCTAGCATTGAACAAATTCATTTTGTCTTACAATCAAATTTAAAAACATTAGACAGAAAAAGACACTGCAGTTCCTACAAAATATACAAAACACTTACCATATTCATCATCGTCATCATCTACGTCTTCAACTCCTGTCTTTGGATTATAAGGAATGAAAAACCAAAAGTTCGACCTATACCAATCAAAATCCGACCATCTTGCATCACGACGCCGGCGCCGATGCGCCCGTCTTCCAAATCCAAAGGTACGATACATCTGCAATATACAAAAATAAGGCTTAAACATTCTGTGATTTCTAAGTACTTTTTGGACAAGTAGTCATATTGAGTTTTTGGAAACACATTTATGCAATGAACCTTAATTTGAGATACTTACATCATGTAGTTAAAACAAGAACTACCTTAAAAACAGATCGTCGGTGCAAGTTTTAGTGAACTCGATTGTTAGCTAGATTTTTATATTAAAAAATAATTTTAAACAGTCAGAAGGCGCCAAATGTCACATTGTGAGAAAAAAAAGATCCTTGACCGGGATTCGAACCCATGTACCTTCGGTTGCTAAGTTGTCACCCGACTGAGGTACTAGAAATATTGACCGTTATCCACTGACCGAGAAAGAATTAAGACTCTTCACTTTTAATTAACACTAATTTGGCTGTTGCAACTTATAATGTTGATAGATATGAATTATTTACGTACTTAAATAATTTACCGATTCAAGAAAAACTGAAAACGCAAGACTATTTTATTGTATATTCTCATTTGGTATTATCAAATTAGAAGGTGCATTAAAGCGTAAATTTCTCATTTCAAAATATGGTATATATTCTACGTATCATTTCATTAGCGGTCGAAGAGTTCGAAACATCCGGTCGAAAGCGAGCTTCATACGGCCGATGAATGAAACTATCTGTAGATGTCCATGTGGACCTGAATTATGCTATTGTACAAAGTTCGACAAAGTTCTGTGGAGAACTGTAAGGTCACCTTGACCTTAAACGCACAAGTAACCAGGCGGATATAGTCATGCCTGCAACATTTCTGTATCGTTCTTAGTTTCAATTCTGTACACTTCGTGCAGATGAAATATATTTGATTACTATTTGTGATTAGCGGACAAGTGCCTGGTTACATGTAGCTCAGTCGGGAGAGCTTTCAGAATAACAACTTTTCATCCGAAGGTACATGGGTTCGAATTCCAGCCAAGGTTCCTTTATTCCCACAATATGGCCAGCTCACTAGACATAATATAGATTAAAACATACACAGAAAGACGAAAATAGAAAAAAAGTAATAAATACAATAATAATGATGAAAATAAATAAATAAAAAATACATGTTATAATAATAATGATAATAATATAAGAATGAATTAATACAGATAATGGTTATAATAATAGTAATGATGGCAATGCGTATTATGACAATAATAATGACGAGGATGATAATAATGATACTTTCAGTTCAGAAACAAGAAGAGAAAAAGCAAGCATAATCTATTCACTTGTTATTTCCACTTTATTCTTGATGCAGCTCGCATATTTGAAATGCATTTACTGTGATGTTACCGTTCAAAGTGACCATCATAATTTTAGATAAAACAATAAATAGTGATTTATACTCCTAGAATCATAACATTGCCATAGTTAGAACCCAAGAAATAATGATAAGTATAACAGTTTCATCCACGTTGAATATAGAGGAAATCTGTAAAAATATTTTTTGACGATCCTAGTCAAAAATAAACCATAACTGCCCTTTGAAAAGATGGTCAGTGCAATGTTTAGTATACGAAAGCGATTGGTTACTAGGTTTTATAGTAAAAATTAATGCTCTTAAGGGGTAAAGATAAGAAAAAAAGTGGTTCTTCGCTGATAGAGATCTTTTCTGTATTAAATAGACATTTTTAAAATATGTGTTGTTTCTGTCCTACCAGTGAATTTAGACAGCGTCTTAAACATTTGTTGAACATCTTGAATAATTCGATACATCTGATTCGGCAATACTGCCAATCAAGTCAGAACTGTCGCGGTGAAGGTTCACATGCACATCCTTGTTTCTGCACGAAGGGTGCAGGTTCGAAGCCCGTCACACATATTTAAATGTATTCTCTACGAACGCATTGCTGTTAAACCTGTTTGTCAGGTTTCAAATAAGACTCAATACCTCGTATGAAAATTCATAAACGAAAACTTCTGCTTTGCACACTTAATTTCCAATTAAATAAAAGTAGAATGTGTTAAAGTGAAAAAAATGTAATGAGAACTAATACCATTCAAATTTTAAGTACAGCATATTTTAAAATTAAATTACAAACATATTGCTGTAACTATCAGGTTTCAAACCTTAAAATATTTAGCTCCTATTACAACAGGGCTATGCTGTTAACAACTACGCTACTGTATGGTTTTGTATTGATGAAGATGATTGAAAAATATGCGTATTTATTTTCTTTTGAATATACAATTGTAAACGAAAAGTGAGATCACGGTAAAAATTCTGAGGTAAATGTGACCGAGTACTCGAATTGTTCATGTTTCGTTGTATTAATACTCTACACATGTTATGAACATTAGTTTGGCAGTAGCAACACATTATGTTGATTGATATAAATAATTTACGTACTAAAATTATAAACCCATTTAAGACCGGCTGAAAACGCAAGACTATTTAACTGAATACTCTCATTCGGTATAATCAAATTAGAAGGTGCCTTACAACGTAGATTTCTCATTTCAAAGAATGGTATACATTCTACAAGTCATTTAATTGGCAGTTGTAAAGATCCAAATTTCCGATTAAAAGCGAGCTTAAAACGGCTGCACCGATACATCCACCCTTTCATACGGAAGCTTTTTATGCATTATGTATTATCTATTTTGCATTTAATTTACCGCGTACGTATTTTCTATTATGTGTTAGGTATTATTATCTACGTCAAGATGTTTCACATTACATCGTAGGCGTAGAAGTGAAATAAAAACAACTTATTCGATAACAAAAATAGGAAAAGTGAAGAAGAAATTACATATTTATTATAATATATGTGATAAGTACATAATTACATTATGAGCTACGACTTGTGTGTTACTACATGTGAGTCGCATTTCTGACTACCGAGTTTCACTAAGCACTTGCGACTTCTTCGTGACGACTTTTGTATTTATGGCTAAGCATATTAAGCAAGACCTGCTTTCAACTTCATGCCAGTAAGATCCATATTAACTGGGTCAAAGGTCAAGGTCATTGTTAGCTTTAATGGAATACTTATTACGAGTAACATGAACAACAAATCCAACCTAAGCACCCTGGGACCAACAGTTTGGGCTACAAGTAACATATATTCTATTAAAGGTTACAACGACCTATACCTTTGACCTAGTTAACGAGTATCCTCTCTATCAGCCAAGTAAATATGACATGATGTTTAAAGTAGATCTTGCTTAGTATGCCATAAGCTAAAAGTCGTAACACAGAAGACACAAGTGCTAGCAAACGCTAGCACTTATGTCGTAGCTCATATGTCAGAAGAGCGAAGTCACAAGCAGCAACATACAAGTCATAACTCAAAATGAACTTCTGTACTTATTTGTTATTTCTTCTTCGCTTTTAACATGTCATGTGTATTCCGTCCACCATTTTCATTCCGAATATGGTCATTTTCCGCTTCACTTCTACGACTACGAGGTCAAATGTTAAATCAAATACATAGTTAATAATACATAACACGTAAGAGGTAATGCATAATATAAAATGCAAAAGATTTAGACAAAATGTCCGCAATAGCCTTCCGTACTTTCGATCATGTATATATCTTAATTTGTATTAGTCAATAACAGAAATATCTTGGTAAGGTTTATTTTTAATATGTTTTAAATCATATACTGTGTTTTGAGCATCATTCTTAATTAATTATAAACCAATGGGAACATTTTGAAGGATAATATAACTTTAAAAGTACTGTAACAGGATGCAAGACATTATTGACATAAAAATCTGAAGATTAAGATTTAGGCCTTCTTGAAACAAGTGATTTAATAAACATCTAATAAATTCTGTTAAAACGCACTCAAGTTTGTACTTTTATCCAAATTGGTTATAAACTTTTTTTTAAATGCACAAGAAAGGAATGTATTGTGTTATTTATATCCGGTCAATGTTGAACATTGTTTGCATCCGGCTTCTGGTTTGGTTGTTCAAAGAAAGCACGGAAATATAAAACTTTAAGTGCATATGGTGTACCAATACACCCAGGGATTGTCATTAAAAAGTCATTAAATTTTAATATCCAAAGGTTTCATGTTGAATACGATGGTGCAAAGATCTTGTACTGAAAACCGCAAATTTTATGACATTTCAAATTGAATATTGCAGATCAGCAAAACAGGAATGAAAAGTTCTTATTCAAATACAAAGTACAAATATTTAAATAGCGTGAACAAACTGTGGAAAAAATCTCTCTGTGCTTAAACATAAAATTTAAAATTTGATACCTTACTTTGATTTCTCGTTTTGATAAAGTGTAAACATGAGTGGTCCTTGTGTGCTTTAAGTCATAATAAACCTTTTCAGCCAAATGGTTAATTAGCAAATTCTGCTAAAGTAAAATAAACTGTTAAACTATTTATTTTACTAAAGCATTAAAGTCATGTTGCTCCGATATGTTTGAAATATAAGACTTAGTTGAAAGATTAGATATTGCAGTGCGTGAAATGTTATACAGAAACTGTTCAAGGTACATTGTTAACATGTCGGCGCATATTCATCAGATAGAATTGCTGTTGCTCTTGGGCAAATAGGGATCATCTTTCCAAAAATATTTTATGTCTTAATTCAAAATTGATGGATGCTAAATGGTTATGCAGTATTCAGACAACATAGGAAAAATATGTATACTATAGCTAATGAAATTTGAACGTGACAGAACAATTTTAATCTCCACCTCCACTTCAGCTCCTCCGTTAGCAAGCTCAGTAGCTTCATCGCAATAAAGGAATCGTTTAATCGAACGAGATTTGAAGCTGCAGCGACGGAGGAGTATCACCATGACAACCATCCGTTATAACGTCTAAGTCCTAGCCTCAAACTAGTTAACAGTTCTTCTTTGATAATGCTACACAACTTCCGTATTAATATTGAGTGGTTTATAACTGCGCATCAAGACGACAAAGAGTTGTTTATCAAATGGTAACAACGCTACAAATGATGTTGTTCCGATTCTAACATGACAATATATTTCAAAAAGTGAATAAATGCAAAGAGTTATTTTCTACGCGGATATATTTATTTAGCGTTATGCATAGTATTATCCCTATTTTTATACGTTCTAAATATTTGCGTAAATAGACTATGAAATCTTACTTTATTGTAAAAACTTACTACTTATTTCAGTATAATCTGTCAATAGCGATTCTACATATATCTATAAAATGTGAGATCGTCAGTGTAAGGACCAGTAATTACTGCCTAAGCTCAGTCCGTTTGATGAAAGCCTGTGTTACTTAGCTCTATTTATTGTTTAAGTACATGTATTACACCTGTAAAGAATCGCTACGTTAGAATAGATATTATAGTATTAATTATAGTCGTAATACATGATCTATACGTTATAGTCAGTAAAGTGAATACCGGCGAAAAAAAGTTATAGTTACGCAGTTACGCGAATATTTTCAAACGCTCTGGTACTAAAACGTCAGATTTGCGTCCCACTCAACCAGTACACTTAGATTGAACTTCAAAGATGCACCGGTCATCAATTAAACACATCTGCTTCAACGGACAATGCATACCTGCAGACGAATTTTTCACATATTTTGGGATAAATTTGATATTTTAGTCATAAATTTGATATTTTAGTCTTATATTTATTTGTGTGTTTTCTCCTTAGACAGTAATATTACTGGTAGAGTTAATTCGTTTTAATTTATATATAGCAGGAATTCATTTTTGTTATGCAGTAGCATATGGTTAGGAAATTTAACAAATACCGCTTACCTTAGTTTTCAGGTATTGTCAACTGTTGTCTCTCCCGGATCTTGTTGCACACTCCTTAGCACAGGTGTAATTGACAGCTAAAAGTTATAAATATTTTTTCAAAATTTTCACCTAGTTTAAGAGTAAGGTCATATATCATTTTACAACATGCATAATAAGAACATTACACCCTATACAGTAATTTTGATCTTATAATACCGCCGCAATAAATCAATGATCACTAACCTTGAAGTACAAAAGAAGTCTAGCCAGTTTTGAATTTGGATATGGTGACGCTACTTCAAATAGTTGCATGACTGCAATTTTTTAACAATGACATTTTACCTCATGCCCGTCCTTCAACAATCTTGCTTACCTTGTCAAAACAAATGTGCACTTGATCTGGACTGACAAAAATCTTATTTGACATGTGGATTACTATCTGAAAATAGTGTTTTATCATCCCTACAAATATAAGATTTATTAGCTTATTGGCGAAATTGTCTTTCTTGAAACTACCATATCTGGATTAGCGACCAACAAAACAACGTAACAAATTCATTATTTGACATTAAGTCCAAAATATACAATGGAAAATATCACCAAAAGATAGATGTGTATGGATATCGGTTCACCCGTCTGTCAATCCGTCCATAGCTAGTAGACATGAATGGGTAAGGGGTTAAGTTAAACTTGACATTATGATGTTGCTTGAGTTCAGTCCTTCATAAGGTGGTTCAAAATAGTATTGTGGGGAAACATTGTATTGTGTGGTTAAAATAGAAAGATCAAAGAAAAATAGGCTTTTGAGTATTCCGTCCGTACATTGTTTCCGGGCTGTTACTTTTGTATGCATAGAACGTTTTTCAAATAACTTCACAAACAGTTGCTTCTAGCTCAAGGGTGTTTCGTGCACCAGAGTTGAAGGATACACTATATGGGCTCAAAGCATGTGATAAAGGGCAATGTACAAGTATTTCTTGTGTCCGGGTTGTAACTCTTACATGCATGACTGATTTTGAAATAAGTTCACACATTTGTTGTTGCCCATACCTTGTCTGCTCAGGGTCAATGGCACACTTCACGTCGTGTTTGTATCTCACAAACCTTTTGAATGCTTATGTTGAAACCATTTGGAAATGCTATACTCATGAAGAGGATGTGCAGAACACGCATGTCTCAAGGCCAAGGACACAATTAATGGTATTATGCCCTTACTCATTTAAAATAGTTTCATCAAACTTGAGTCAAATGTTCATTCCATTGTGCTTACAAATTCGATAAATGGTCACGTGGCTATGTATCTCTAACCCCTTAAAGATTTTTATAAAACTTTGATTAAATGACTGTACAGTACATCCAACTACGAAGACAAAGTGCAAGGTCACTCTTCTTTGCTTTTTGATACATAGCGCTACTCCCATTCATTTGTGTCAGTTCATTATATTATATGATTAGCTGCTATGAGGTTTGATTTTCACAAGATTATCATCATATTATGACTTTTTGAAAGTCGTCTTTTAAGATATCCTTTCTGATTCGTATATGTACGAATTATATAAAAAGTTCATAGTACTATCTCTTCTCGCACGCTTTACGATTATGATTTATTAATAAACGATTGTTTCTGAACGTAAATGTAAAACAAACTATTGTAGATTAATATTTATTTATTTGATTAATTTATACCCTCAAGAAAACATCTTTCCGACCAAATAAACCAACCAAAGCAAGTAATATTTTACATGTATTATATGTGACTATGATTGATTGGTTATGTTTGAATTTTGATACTCTCTTACACTGTAAAAAGATACCGCAAAATTAAACGGGAAATGCTCTGGCAGATAAGTTCCAGTACTTTTCCAATAAACTATAGTATGTCTAGTTACGGTCTGCACTGACTTTTACCTTGCTTTTATCATATGGTCACCAAGATTAGTTTGGTAAACGAAAACTGGGTTTGGTTGAAATATGGTGGAAGGTAATTTAAAATGTCAGTTTAAAAAGTTAGATTAAAAATCAGCCCAACAGACAGGCAAATGAGCGTATGAATTAGAAATTTATGAAAACACGTCTTCCAGAATTCAAATATAACAAGATGGCTGACTTCAATGTTAAGATCCCAAAATGCAACGCGAACCAACAGTCTTGTATCGTTCAAATAGGTACGGCCAATACCTGTTACAGATTAGTCGTAAAAGACAATAAACTTTACGGTGATTTTTACAGTGTATAATTCTAAATGAATTTCCTATTTGAACTATTTTGAAATGTATAATGTATATATACTTGTAACATAGAATATAGATCGTGATCGATAATTTGGACTTTTTGAACAGAGAACTGCTGACGCTTATTTAAGAAAACTCTATCTGATTTGTTAAATTCTCAAATATTACACTTATTCTCAAGACCTAGAAACAAGTCGTCTGTTTAGATTAATATGGCCAACATTGCAAGTTTGGGAAGGTAGGCAAACTGTTTTTCGAATTATAGGTTTATGTCACAATTATGTTTTTAAAGACCGTTACTGTTATTCACATGTAATCTAGAATAGACTTGCTATTGTAGGCTATATTAAGTCAGATGTATTACCGTTTTTATAATCATTGCCTTTCTTCAGCTTTCCAAACCTCAAACATGTTCTATGACGTACCATTTTGCTAGGTAGGATCGGGTTACCCAAAAGAAAGATTTTTTTATTCTATACCCAATGCTACTAGTATTTTAGCTTTGAATAATAAGGCATATGATGATTTAAGCACATACTTCACTTTCAGTCACTCTGTAAGTGTAAAGTACACGTAACTGGATTGGGGTGTTTGTACATAAACGTGTTGTGGCTAAAAGTAAAAAAAAATCTAAGTAAAGACGACATTACTACATCGGAATGACAGTCATGTCTCACTGTAACTTCTGCAGGTGTTAAATAATGTTTATAGTTTGTGTATCTTCCATTTGTATTAACTCCGTAACTGTATTTCAGCATAAAGGGGTATACATCTGTAAAAGTAAATATTAGAATGATAGATCAAAAGGGTTGGTTTCGATTATTTAAAATTGTAATTAATTAATTTCAATCAAAATAAAACTATCGATTCAATTGTAATTAATTAAACTACAGGAATTTTATTAACATACGCTCGGTACACTTTATGATATTGTTAAACGTTTATGAGTGATGTAGAGCAGCTACCTGCAATAATGAAGCAATACATACGCTAGACAAGACCTGTATCTCTACATGGTTGTGCTGCAGACTGGAACTTCATCTTTATTGATGTAGAGCCAACACATTTTTTCACATAATCGGGTCCCTGTGACGTTGACCTTAAACCATAATAATCATGACCCAAAGTTACAATTTGTAAAACAAGGCTTCCTACCAAGTTCGATTGAAATCTATCAAAGGAAATTGCGACGAAGAGCAGACTAGATTCATATAACATTGACCTTTGAATATATGACACTAAAGTGTTATATGCACAACTTCACTTCATCCTGTTGCTTTTATACAAGTTAATAAAAATACAACAAGGGGTTCTGGAGATAAAGAGCGGACAGGATCTTCAGGTTTCAGGCCCCTGTGACTTCAATTTTTTCTCGTTTAACCCAAAATTTAAAATTACAAAACTAAATTTCATACTGATGCTCTCCACTATGAAAATCCAACTAAAGGTTTTCGGAAAATAAGATGTGAGACGACTTTTAACATTTTCGGACCTTGTGACCTTGATCTTGTTATATGATACATCCTTGTAATATGAACAGCTAGACGTTTTACTCTCATCTCCGAGACGCATCAGTAGGAAGTACCAGTAAAACGTCTAGCTGTAACTGAAACTTCAGTTTTCAAACCCCTGTGACATTGACCATTGACCATTAACTATTTGATACAAAATTATAATTTGCCCAACAAACCTTCATGCTGATACTTCCCACCAAATGTGTTGAAAACCAATTAACGGGCTTACACGTCAGAATGCGGCCCTGCTTTCATTTTCAAACAACAATGTCCGCCATTTTTCATCTGCAGATACCGGTTCGTCACTTAACCCACTAAAGAAACGGTGCTACATGCCAAACACCACCCCCTTCCCTGCAAAACCACTAAAATTTTATGTTATATGCTTTCTAAATATGAGTTTCAGGCAACGATAATTTTTAAGTTTTTTATATGGAATATGTAAGAAAAGCAAAAAGGCATTAGTTCTATAAAATTCCACTTTTTAAATTTTCTTGCTCCGCTAGAGCTAATGCGTAATGAATAAGACGAAACAAATAAAGCGTAAGAGATAAAATAACATACATAAGGAGCAATGCAAAGTACATTATATGTTATGCATAAAAATTGTCCCTAATAGGCTTCCAATTCACATGTATATCTTATAATTTTTAAGTAATAACTGTAGTAATAATAACAAATGTACATAGATTAGTAAAATTAAATACTAATAAATAATAATTTATTAGTAACAAGTGATTTTGCTTTTTTTTACTGCAAATTACCAGTTGTAATACCTCAAAGAGTACCTGATATTAAAATAGTTCGTCCTGACGTCATTAAGTCGTCTTACACCAGGCGGTGTAAAATTAGATTTTTCCAGCACTGGTAAAAACTGCAAATACATGTATCCCGATCTGGTATGTAAGAAAATCCTATCACTGATAAAGTAAGCGTTATCAATAAGGTGTAGCATATAAGTGATATCTTGGTACAAAGGGAAACAATCGATTTTCCCATAGGCCAGATTAACAGGGCACAATAATCTGTTTACTACCTTTTTTTTTACATTTACTAGCAATTTATATGAATACTAAATTCATCCGCCATAATATCAAATATTACCGTTTTGATTCTGTTATAATTGTGTGTATTTTGTTGTGCTTTGTATCTTATTAGAAAATTAATATAATGAGAAACGAATTGCTAATTACTGCAACAGCTTTTATGTCAGTATTGTGCAGGGAAAACCAGTTGCATTTCATCTGCTTAAGGCGATGTATCGTTTCAGTATCGTTATAATTTTATCAGCTCATAAATGTAGATTATCACACTTTTGTAGTTGTCCTACATGCACATGATAATGACAAGAGTATGTTATTAGTGATAACAGCAACGTAGTGTTATGTGATTAAAAACTCCTGAGTGGTCATTATACGGCCAGTTAATAGGTATTAGGTGTTTTTCAAGTACACATAAAGCATCATGATTCGTGCTGTGTTTGTTATGTTGGGCGGAATACTGGTTCATTTATGCCTCGGAAGTTTTTATGTGTTCGGTACGTATGACTGATAGATTATGTGTAATTTCTCTCCTAAAATCTCAAGGTTTTCATATGAATCTATGTATATGTGTCGTAGATACTTGCGTTCTTAACAGAAGATTTTTTTGTGTTTGATATTTATATGTACCCGGTATGTGTATTTCAACGGAGTGTTATTTGTGTTCGATCCGCCGCTGCGGCGCGTATGTCAGTATTTGTATTGCTAGGAGTTGTATGTGCTCGGTGCGTATGTGTGCATTTATGTCGTCGAATATTCTATGTATTTGGTATTATCTGTGAATTTGTAATATTTAATGTGTAGCAGATATTTATGTGCTCAATACGGATGTAAGCCTTGTTCCATGTATTCAGCGCGTATATGTGTATTTGTGTCGCCGATTTTTATTTGTACTTGGTGCGTATCTATGATTTTGTAATATTGAATGTTTATATTCAATTACGTACGTAGGCACAGCCAAAGCGCAGTGATAGCGGTATTGTTTCAGGATCGGAGGGAGAGTCCCATTTTAATGTCCACCATTACAATATAGTACGTATGATTGAAACAAGCGTTTAACCTTAAAAAACGAAATAACGACTGGCCAACGTGCAATGTAAAAACTGGCCAACGTACAGCAACATAACTGGCCAACATGCAGTATCATAACCGGCCAACGTACAGCATTATATCTTGCCAACGTACAGCATTATAACTGGCCAACGTACAGCAATATTACTGGCCAACATGCAGTATTATAACTAGCCAACGTACAGCATTATAACTGCCAACGTGCAGTCCATAACTGCCCAATATGCAGCATCATTACCAGCCAACGTTCAGCATTATAACCGACAAATGTACAGCATTGTAACTTGCCAACGTGCTGCATCATAACCGGTCAACGTACAGCATTATTACTGACCAACGTACAGTATTATGACTAGACAATTTACAGCAACATAACTGGCCAACGTACAGCTACACAACTGGCAAACGTGCAGAATGTTTACTGGCCAACGTACAACATTATAACTGGCAAACGTAAAGAAACATAAATGGCCAACATGCAGTATAATTACCAGCCAACGTACAGCATTATACCTGGCTAACGTACAGCATTATAACTGGCCAACGAACAGTATCATAACTAGCCAACGTACAGCATTATAACTGGCGACGTGCAGCATTATAACTGCCCAATATGCAGCATCATTACCAGCCAAAGTACAGCATTATAACCGACAAATTACAGCATTGTAACTGGCCAACGTGCAGCGTCATAACCGGCCTACGTTCAGCATTATTACTGTACAACGTACAACATTATGACTGGCCAACGTAAATCAACATAACTGGCCAACGTGCAGACTATTTACTGGCCAACGTACAACATTATAACTGGCAAACGTAAAGAAACATAACTGGCCAACATGCAGTATCATAACCAGCCAACGTACAGCATTATACCTGGCCAACGTACAGCATCATACATGTAACTGGCCAATGTACAGCAACATCATTGTACTGGCCAACGTACAACATCACATCTGGCTAATGTAAACACAATATCTATATAAATAATTCAGATTCGAGAAATTCACGATTTATATACTCAAGCAACCTAACACTTTTATGTTAGATCTTACCTGCAACTAAAATCCGCGCAGCAGAGGACACATGTGTCTCTCGTTTTGGCATTTTTTCTCTCGTTTTTTCTCGATTTTGGCTGTTTCTCTCGTTCTGTTTTTAATGAAATAAACGAGAAATTCGTGTTTAATATACAGGTAATCTCTCACCCTACGTCATATCTTATCTGCGTAACCGTACAGATGAACACACCTTACGTAATGTGGATAACCTCTGGATCATGAACGCCGCCAATGTTGTAGCGCCATTTGGAATGGTGTTCGGAGGGGTGTTAGACAGACATTTTGGAGTAAGAGTCGCAACCGCCATTGGATGTCTTTTCTTTTGGTTAGTATTATTCACGATCATTTCTACTATTTATTACATAACTATAAATTCGATTAAGACAAAGGACTAATAATTCCAAATATAGTCAATCATAGTATGTCCATTAATTGTCAAAACAGTATGTTTACCTGACGTTTTGTGTTAAAAACGGTAAGCTGAAAACTCAAGTAACATACAGAAAACATATTATGTTGCAAGAGTCGGTAAACTTTGTTAATTTAGTAGTAAAATGCTTTGTTTTCTTGAACCTAAAGTGGTATAATATTTCCAGCTCTGGATGGGCCCTGACATATTTTGCTGTGAAGAAATCTCTGCTGTTTGTTTCATTATCCTACGGCGCTTTGACACAGTTTGGTCTTACGACAGCATATGGACCGCCTGTACAGAATGCTTCTAAGGTAGCTTCATGTTGTATGAGATCATCTTTTCAATCAGTTAGACAGGAATACTAGTTAATTCACGCTTCGTTTGCTTACCAATTAAATATAACAATATTTGATAAATGAAAAAGTAATTAATGGATTTTTGAAAGTATATCTTCACACTGTATTGGCGTAGTTTATACTGTAAAAAACACTTTTGCTGTTCAAGACGCCTGACGCCCTGTTTCCTGTCTAATCATTTGGAGAGTAACTGCATTTGTCACGTGTAAAAGGCCTTGCATGCAAATCTAGCGTTTAACTGTAAGTGAAAATATTCTGAAAATTTAAATTAGAGGAAATGTGTTCACCATCCATTGTCATAAAACCAAACCTCATAGCTGCAGTTGCATTACTTTCGTTCAGCCATCTTGTTTATACTTGGTGTACAGATTGTCAAATAGATCACATTCATATGATTAGTGGTTTCCAAAACGACCTGCTTTAGCTGTTGGTGCAATTACGTTTGGAGTAGGGGGCGGAGCTATGATTTTCAACCAAGTGGTCACAGCATATTTGAATCCTGAAAATTTGACACCTGATGTTAAGACCTCAGATGGACAAAGGTATGTGCAAGTCTTTCTCATCCAACTGTCTCCAATACTTGGATGTTAGTGCACGTAAGTAGTCAGAGGTTGGTTGTAAAAGAAGACACTTAATAAATCGGACATATTTATATCTAAAGAGAGTAGTTGTGACATTAAATAGTTCCATAGTAAACGCATCGATTTAAGGTTCATGTAAAGTGTTTGAAATAGTCTCCAATATGAATTGTGTCCATCAAATGTGTATACTCTACTAGCCATATATTTAATGCACGAAGATGCTCGGAACAAATCAGTAGAAGCTTACTGTAGTGACTGTTTGGTTACGAAATGTTTTGTTTCTTCATACATCATTTACTTCGAGTACCTCGGGTCATTTATGAAGATAACACCAAACTTTCTTTTTCTAAATATCATTACTCGAAATTGAATAGCATGTGCGCAATATACTAAACTAGGTACTTCCAGTTATGAAAAACAGTAATAATAAATTGCAAAATGCCAGCAAATATGCCAGCAATTCATTTGTTTTTTTAACAGTTCTGCTTTCACTTTCATTTTGAGCTTTTCCACATATTTTAAAACATTCATTGCTTGTCTAAATTTCACTTCTCCAAATACCTAGATAATTATACTGTACACATACAATTTATAATGCTGAGAACAATTATTTTGCATAAAAGAGTTTGATGCTTTATACATAGCAGGTCCTAAGTACAAAGTAAGTAATGAACTGGAAGCAAAGAAAACATTTACAAACCAAATATTCACTGTAGAAAACTTCTACTGCTTTTCTGAACAATTTGGTATATGAAAGAGGCTATTTTATTCATAAAGTATCAAAAACATTGAATGACAAAATTCATATTGGGGACTATTTCAAACTCTTTTAAATAGACCTTAAATTCGCTTTGACCATATTTATTGTGTAAACACATTTAAACACGTCCGGACGAATAGTGGTGTTGTAATGTATTAAGACGACAAAATTGTATTCTATCGACACTAAACACATCAAGTATGATTAGCTGAAATAATTGAACAAGGTTGTGAGATTGCATATACACTAGTCTCACTATTTCCACTTCGAAGGCAAACCGATTACACAGGTTGACATTTTACAGTTTTCCTCCTTCTACAGTTATAAAACATCAGATCTGTGAAAGGGGTCAGACTGAAACGCCAAATTAATTAGGCTACATAGACACCAGCACTTTACGATTAATAATTATTGAGTAACATCGCTTCCTTTTTTATTTAATGTATTTGTACTTTATGTTGACATTACTTTTTATTACAGTTATTTCACCGACAAAGGTGTATTAGATAGAGTCCCAAAGTTGTTTCCAATTCTTGCCGCAATTTATGCTGTTGCTCAGTGTATTGGAATTCTAGCAATAGCAAGGCCTCCGCATAATGAAACTCAGAGAATGAATTATTTACAAGAGAAAGAAGATACAGATATGAGGTACTGTTGCAAACTTTTGATACGGAAATATAAGTATTGCAGGGAAGTGAAGAATACGGATTATGAGAAACTGAGTTCGAATTTTGGAAGAATATGAAGATAAAGAGATGCAAAGTTAAATGAATGTGAATATAAAAATATGAGTATAAGATAATGCAAGATAATAACTGAACAATTCAAAAGTTCACTCTTTACATAGTATTTCGACCTATTGGCCTTCTTCAGTAGATAAAATACACAAATTGTTTTACATGTAAAACAGTTTGTGTATTTTGTGGCCTGAAGAAGGCCAATAGGACGAAATATTTAGTAAAGAGTGAACTTTTGAATTGTTTCATAATTATTCTCCCTTCGGAGTTACTTTTTGTAAATAACTGAACAGATTTAAGGTATTGAAAGAAACAATACGGATAAAGGGTACTTAAAGAAATTGAGATTAAAGAGCCAAGGCAAATAATGAGATTCAAAATGTTACGTATGGGCATATCCTTATCTACTTAAGCAAGCATGATGCATTAACTGTGATTTTGAATTGCGAATGTTTCTATTTTATGTTTAATCCTTGTGTGTGGTTGTCATATCTGAAAAGTAAACATGGCTTACTTATGGGGATTGCCTTGTCCACTGAAGTTGACAGCAATCGCCTATTAAAAATCAAGCAGTCTGACAAAAGTATGTGTAAATGGCTTTTTTGACGTGGTGTATCTGTATATATCTTTCCCGCCTAGATTTTTATACTAAACAAAATAAGAAACTTCCGCTAAGTTTGCATGAACATTGCTAGATGAAAACAAATTGGGTGGAATCATTGTTATATATACGTTTCAAAAGTGCTCCATGATGCACCGTTTGGTGCAAAAATGAGAGAAATTTTGACCTGGTGAGGTAGGAGTTAAAAAACAAAAACAGCACTTAATAACGGGTATGGCAACCTCAGTGAAATGATGTTCAAGGTAAAACAGCTTGTCTGTATTAAATGATGAAGTGCAACTTTGTATAATAAAGTTTTCAGTATAATTTTAAAGTTTAACTTAGTTTTAACAATTTTGACTGTAATAAGACACTGAATATGCATGAAAGTATATTAATTCAACGTAGAAATTTGAATAATTTCAGGTCTCATTTACCAGTAAAAGAAGTACTTTGGAAAATATGCAAGAGCAAAAATGGACTTATAGTTCTTGCTTTCACATTTTTTATAGAAGGCGGAGTGGTATTTGCCGTGAGTTTGTATAAGGCATGTGTTAATCTTGATACTATATAGAGTGGGGGATGGGGGTGCTCAATAAGTATTAATAACTTAAGCAACTGCTTTTATATCACTTTTGATATTTGAGTGCTTAATAATTGTTTTGCTTTATCTACGTTACTTCCCATTTACAGAACACAAGTTTACATGACAGGCAAAATACGTGAGAACAAATGACCAGCGACACGGGAAAATGGGCCTTCGGACAAAATACTTGGAAACTAGCTTTCTT
>JAUMHA010090631.1:0-18280 GCA_032359765.1 Saxidomus gigantea
TTAAGAAAAGAACAACTGCATGCAGGAGTTGCTTCCCTTCCACTACCGAAATCTCTACCAACATCAACAACGACACATTCAACTATCATTTTATCAGGCCGATTTTTTTATATCTAAAGCACCAACTTCAAATAATAATGCGGCATAATCATTAATTTAACACATTTAAATTCACAGCAACCAAAAATTGTCTGTCACCAAAAATACAATTTGTGCAGTAATATGCGCAAAATGTAACTTTAAACAACTTTTGGTACTCTAGCCATTATCAGTTAATCTCTTGCTTACGTCATCTGATTGATACAATTATGCGGCGCAACAATGACACTTAAAATCCTTACCAGGCATTTCTATACCAAACAAACTTGTAATAAGGCCAACGCACTGATGTAGCCTTTAAGCTGTAACTTAGGGTAAAAAACCCTTTGTTTAATGTATAAACATCAAATTAAACAGAAATTTTACCCATTTAAGAGGGATCACTGCTGAAATTCAAAATAACAAGAACTTTTATTGACCCTGTTTTTATGGAGAATAACATATTGCTAGTTAATTTCTGGAAAAATAATGATAGGTCAATGACTTAACTTTTTCGCAATATTAACTTTTAGTAATACACTATCAGAAAAGGTGCTGAATGCAAAATTAGCTAGAAGTTTCGTATTGTAAACGTTTATGTATGTGCTGTATGTTTCAGAATGGGTATCAATTTTTAATTTCTTATAATGTAGTATGTCAAACTTATGGATAAAAAATTAGAGATAGTCGTATTTCTATCATCATCTGAATAAATATTACACCCCTTATTATTACCCCACCCACTTTACTAAAATTCATTTTTTCAATTTTTGATAAATGCATATTTCATGATAAAAGAATAACAAGGTTTTTCAGGTTTTTCAGATATGTTGCCTACAGTTTGATTAAAACCTTTGTTTGAGAATGCAAAAATAAAAAATGGGGGTCAATGTGCATATAAGAAAGAAATTCATCAAAAACTGACAAAAAATGTGTTTTTTAGATTTCAACGAGCTTTGAGATATGACGGCATATGTCTGTAACAAGGAACTGTTAAAGGAACTAGTTATTGATATATTTTTATATCCTAACAATTATTATTGTAATTCAGTTTGAATCAAGTAAATATCTTAAACGGTTTTTGAGAAATTACTATTTTTGTAAATTTCCGGAAGTGCAAAAATCCAAAACCTCACCAGTGACCCCCTTAAGAGATAAACATGTGATTTAGGACTTGAGCATCGTAATGCTATATTCGTATCCCTTACGTTAGTTAGCAGTTTATTTGTTATGCATTTCTGCTGTTTTCTACATTATAAACTTCATAAAACGTCTATAAACCTGTTTATCTTCACAATGTCATATAGAACTTGCCTGGTGGATAACATAGTAAAAAAAGGCCTTTTCATTGGTTGAAAAATATATGTCAGTGTTCTATGGAAATAAAACAGAATGTTCTTCTGTCGCTCTACTCCCGTCGATCTTTCTATTTTTCAAAGAACGGTTCGGATAAACACTAACATATGCACATGTGACGCTCAAAACACATATATTACACCTCACAATGATTTATACAATATGGAAAAAGAAAATCAATGCACTTATTTATCGACATATTTCGGATTTAAAGTCTTCTAAGTCTAGCACAGTTGACCTTCAGTCGCGCCAGTAAGAGGTACCATGCACATAGTGCAACATGCAATATGTGGGCCATACTCTTCCAACAGTTTCACAAAAACTGAGTTGTCATGGCATAACGGAAAAGAGATGAAGCGGACAATTGACTATAAGTATGCTAAAATTATAAAATGTACTTGTCCGTCTTCCGATTAACACAGTGCCATTGGTTGTTCAAAGGATACTCGCTGAAAAAAAACTGTTCAAAGGGTATCTATGAAAATTTATTGACTGACAGTGCAGTCCGTGATCACACTTGACGGATATGCAGGTTGGTCATGATCTACACTGGTCACTAAGCCAGATTAAGATGAGATTAAAATATCATATAGACATACATTTGTATACTGTTCAATTTCAAATGACTAGTGGTCAGGAATTGTGGTAAAGGGTCAAAAGAAACCTATCGGTTTGATGTTGTTTTTTTCTGAACAAATATTCGGGAGAGGAGTCTCAGTGGTACTGCAGACAATGGATTATTTGAGATAACTACCCGAATATTGTATATCTTCGACCATGTTCTGAGCTGTCTGATTTTATGTTACAAACGATTAGCACAAAAATAGCAGAATGCGGCACCCTGCCCTATTTCTTGTGCACCCTGCCATTTCCTTTGGCACCCAGCTGTGCCCGTTTTGACAGGATTTATATTAACATTGTTATTAAATATTTTTAGCCGTATCGTCTACACCCCTGAAACTTGTGTCAATTTAAATAACTTCGAAAGCATTAAAAATGCAATATTAAAAGTTTAAGCTATACATCTCGGTCACAACCTGTAAAATCATCGTATTAAAAAGTTGCAGTACCGTAAAACCTATAATAATCTTTGTTAAGTTGTTGTTGTACAAGCGATTTAGCACAGAAGGTCTCTATGTTGTTTAGTTGTGGTGTTAAAATGAGGCATTTTTCGATATATGTTGTACTTATTTATCATTTTACGTCCATTGAATATGGAGAATATAATCTCCTAGATGTAGGGGATGTCCCAAGGTATATGCTTGTAGTTGTGAATGGGTGGGGGAAAACCTAATTTCAGGTAATTTGCTCTCTGATGAGGTATTTTGACCTTTAAGGGTGATTTGCACTTGGCGGTAAAGGGACCATTAATGTTTCCGAACCTTACGCTTAAGAGTAAGTATGAGTTAATCATTTCAGCTAGATACTTTGCGGTGTAGGGGGAATAAATGTTACAAAAACTGACGCTAAATTTTCGGAAAAGTTAATCATCATCTTAGTTAGATAGCCAATGATAAACGACGTTATATTGTGTTAAAAGAGTATTACTGCTTTTCCGCTTATCGTGTGTGAGAATTATCTTGTTGGGTTTTGTCTGCTTTACATTTTAGAACGACACTTTCACCGCTAAGACTTTCAATTAACGTGACAAATGTATTCAAATTAATTCCTTTAATTAGATTTAGAATCTCTGTGAGATTACGAGACGTAGAATGCATGTACTATATCGAGATAAATATAAAAGAGAAGTAGCTAATTTTACAGCGATATTATTTCGAGGAGATAAACCCCGCTACTTATGCGGATGCTCAGAAGCTTTTTCGCCTTTTTGAAAAGCAATATCAGAAACATTTACAATCGGTTACATAGGCTGATAATAAACTTGTCTTATCTTATCTTAGAGAAGTGGCTGAATGATCATGAAGATGTGCGCATTCGGCGTGCGCGGGTTAACGTTTAATCAAGCCCGCCCATCAGTTTGAAGATAGAAGTAGTGTAGCGACTGGAACGGGTAACCAGATTGTAGATGTTAGGACCAGGTCAGCTGCATTTTACAAGAAATCCCATTTGATTTGTTCGAGTTCATCCACCTAGTTAGTTGAAGTTAGTAACAATTTAAATTGAGAGAAAATGGCAGTATTTAAAACATCCTAATTAAGGTATGGTACTCCTTGACCTACAGAAGGCTTTCGATACTGTAGATCACGGTATTCTTTTGATGAAACTGAAAGCCCTGCGTCTCCAAGAAGCATCAATTTGATGGTTTTCTTCATATTTATCAAATCGGCAGCAACTGGTGGATGTCTCAGGAACTCTTTCGTCACTATTCAACATTTCTTGCAGCGTCCCTCAATGTTCCATTTTAGGTCCCATGTTGTTTTTAATCTATGTTAATGATATGTCTGCTGTTGTCAAGCATATGTCTGCTGTTGTCAAGCATACATAACTACTACACATGCGGATGATTCTGCAATTTTGGTCACCGGTAAAAATAAAAATGAAATTGAGTCCACCCTAAGTATTAAACTCAAAACAGTAAGTGAATGGTTTATTTTGTCTTTACATCTTGGCAAAACAAAATTTATACTTTTTGGTTCCAAGCAGAAGGTTAATTCTCAATATAAACAGTTGATATTAAAACCCTATGTCATGTTTTCAACATATATTCTAAGACTGCCCCCCTTTTATATGGCAGAACATTTTGTTCTAGAGTAATTCTTCTTCCTTCAAAGACAGTGGCCGCTTTTCCATTCCTACGGTAAAAAATTTAGGCAAAGCGTCTGTTGCCTACAATGGCTGCATCCTATGGAATGCGTTACCCCAAAACGTTAGGAATGCTAAGACCCTCTCCAACTTTAAGTCCTATGTCAATGGGTACCTACTATAGTTGGTGGATTGATATATTTTTACATCTGTCTTTCCTCTAATTTGTTAAACAGTATTACGTAACATATTTATATCAATAGCATGTTCCATTTTTAGCTCACCTGGCACGAAATGCTAGAGTGAGCTATTAGGATCGCATTTCGTCCGGCGTCCGTCGTACGTAGTACGGCAGGGATGTTCCTTCCATGAAGCCCTTTCATAGTTGTTCAAATAATTCCATTCCATGCAGAACTCTGGTTGCCATGGCAACGGAAAGGAAAAACTTTAAAAATCTTCGTCTCAGGAACAGGAAGGCATAGAGCTTATATATTTGACATGTGGTATTACCTAGTGGACTTCTACCAATACTGTTCAAAGTATGACCCCCGACTCTAAATTAACCCCGAACGGGGGTCACTTGTTTTTACATAGGCGTATTTAGGAAAAACTTTAAAAATATTCTTGCCTGAAACCACAAGGCCTAGAGCTTAGATATTTAGCACGTGGCATAACCTAGTAGACATCTACCAAGATTGTTTAAATCATAACTCCCGGGTCAAAATTTATCCTACCTGGGGTCGCTTGTTTTTACTGATGATTATGTAGGAAAATGTTTTGAAAAATATTCTTCTCTGAAACAACAAGGCCTAGAGCTTAGATATTTAGCATGTGGGATAACCTAGTAGGCCTCTACCAATATTGTTAAAATAATGAACCCAGGGTAAAACTTGACCCTGTCCGGGAGGTCACTTGTTTTTATATATTAGGCTTATGTAGGAAAAACTTAAAAAGTCCTCTGCTCTGAAACCACAAACATCTTTGTCTGGAGAAAATGTAACGACTAAATTTCTTATTTCACAGAGCGTAGATATTTAGCATGTGGCATTGCCTAGTGGACCTCTGCTACGATTGTTCAAATTATGACCCCCGGCTCAGAGTTGACCCCGCCCGGGTGTCTCTTGATTTTACATTGACTTATATATGAAAATCTTTAAAAATCTTTATTTCAGAAACCACAAGGCCTAGGGCATAGATATTTCGCATGTATCATCGCCTAGTTGACATATTCCAAGAATGTTCAAATCATGTCTCCCAGGTCAAAATTGACTCTTTCTGCTATTGATGACCTTGTATTTTAGCCAATGGTAGCCAGGTGAGCGATATAGGGCCATCATGGCCCTCTTGTTTACTTATTCCGCATTATCGTCCAAGCATTGCATAAAGACTCCGTGTAACAAAAATTATTGTAATGCACCCTGAACAAATGTTGGGCATGTTTACGTTTTTGATGCCTGTATTGAAAATGTATTTGTCAAAGCTCATATTGTACTTATCAAATTCAATTCCCGGTTACGTAAGGAGAAACAAGTCAGTAATTTAACAGTAAGGCAACACAAAATTGAAAAGTTGTTCATCGGATTTGACGCACGCAATTTGCTAAAAAGCAAAAAAAAAAATTTTCTTTATTTCCTTACATGCGCCCGTTCCTTCGAGAAAAATGTCATTTAATTTGGTGGTGCGCGACCTTTTGTGACGGAATGGCGTTTGTTTTAGTCATACGGTCAACCAAAATTGCGGTTTAGTTGATACCTGTCTTCCCGAAATACGCCGGACATCTGGACATGACAGACACATTTGAGCTCGGTCCAAAAGGTTTTCCTAGAGGTCCGGACTCGTTGTCCGGCATTTACTCCAGCCCGAGAAATAATTCGTAGTAATTTCCCTTTATCAGTGAACACGCGATATGAAAGTAATGTTTTGATTCGATGATTTATTCAAGACAGCCAATCGTATTTTTCATTTCAGAGGTGTATTTTACCGACTTTAGAAATGTAAACATACTACGAAGGGGACAAAACTGCCAGAAAAAAAAACTTGAGTGGGCAGGAAGCCAATATTAAACAGTTCCGGGGAGTAAAAGAAAAACTCTCAGTAAAACATTAAAGGAACAATGGGAAATGATGACCGTGGCTTAAGTTTGACGAACATGTGGTATTCCCGTATACCTATGAATATTTTGTCTAAAATACGTGCATATTTTGAGAGTGAAATATAGCACGGACCTAAGCGTATTTAGGTCCGTGAATACAGTTACCCGGATCACATTTTCTGTATTTGCTCACTGCAAATCCAAAATTGTATTTCCAAACTTCAATATGCAAACTATGATGGACTAATTTTTTAAGCAGCCCAGTATGAGTACGCGTAGTTCTGGCTTCAATAACTAAAGTTGGTCTTGTTATTGTGTCAGTTGTCCATATTTAGAATGAGAAATAGGAAACTAGCGTCGAAGACCTTCGACTAGAGTACGCGTTGTGTTAACATATATTTCTTCGCTCTTCGCTCGCTCATATTTTGTTCAAAAATAAAAAATATATTTATAAATATTTTTTTCGCTCTCTGCCCCATTTTAAATAAAAAATCCGATGGACAAGTTTTCAATTTAGTGTTGCCTAAAGACAATTTATTGCCTTCTTCACACGGTATTGATACTCATATAGCGCTGACCGAAAGAAGACAACCAATTTGATTATGATCTGATTATTAGCGAATTCTCTGTTCAAGATTTGGGGACATCATTGTATTATATAAAAACACACAGGAGTACCATTTAAGATATAGACATAGGTCAAAAGGACACGGATATCCCTTCTTATCTACATGTACCACATGTACAACCTTTATTGTACACAAATTTAAACTGCGACAGGAATTAATACATAACAAACTACTTGGATTTCCTCCAATGGACATACATGTAATTCCAGTAGATCTTATCTAGATAGACTTTAGTAAGGGAAAGCATAATAAGGCAGATGTTATGTCGGGAAACGGTGAAAATTTGAGATCGTTTTGTTGGTCGTACGTGAATCTGTTAAACATTCACTACACTACAGAATGATTATTCGAAAATTAAAGTCTGCGATACATATTTCCTTTCATGAGAATAAAAATACGGCATTGTAAAAAAGATCTTTTTGACTATGAAACACAATAATGAGGCCTCGTTCGGACAAGTCAGTAGGCGAAACATTAAATAAAACATTTTTGTCTGGAGAAAATGTAACGACCATATTTTTATTTCACAGAGCATAGGGTATCTAACATCTCGTAATCTGTCTATTTATGAAACTTAGAATTGAAAAAAGGCGTAAACATGAACATAATTGCAAAGAAAGTCCGCTAATGCTAGTTTATTGGACATTATTAATGTATTCGTGACTGATAAAGAAACCCGCATGCAGTATTAATAGTAAATCAATAAGGTTTTTATGACAATTGATGGCTGTAGGAATGCTTCGACAAATATGCCATCATCATAGTACGTCAAGTACATTGGATCTAGTCCTTGAAAATATTTAATCGTACTGGCACTTCCGGATTCTTACTAGCATTTCTTTTATCATTAACACTTCATAACATGGATACATTTTAGCAACGGAGCATGTAAAATGGTTTGTGTTTAAGCAAACAATGTTGGTTTCAAATTTATATCAATTCATATTAATTATGAATTATAAATGACTCCAGTTGTTATTAAAATGAGAAATGTGGAGCTTAGTTACTGGGAAGTGACTCATGATAACCGGTGTTATTTCTGAATTCGTTCCTGCAAAACTTTTTTCACAATAGCAGGCTATAAAGTTAGTGTCTTTATTCGGTTGGTTCGCAAAAGGTCGAGGCAATGCAGCCTTTTATTATATTCATCCTTTCTATTATTTTCTTTATTCAACCCCATCTGTTACAGGTACAGGCTCAATCCCCAACTTCTGCCTTATAATTCAGTATTCTTCAATAACCGTCATTTTATGTCTTCCCGAGCATACAACCAATGTTGCCATGACTGTGTCGATGTGATAAAAACTTGTCTTCTAAAAATTCTTTATGTGCCCAACCGCGTTTTTTATGACTAAGGCATTCTTTTTTGTACTACCAAAGTTCTGTACAGAACCAAATCCTTTTGAATAAAACATTTTGATAGTTTTATTTATAGTGATAAGCAAATAACACAAATGAAATTCCAGTTTTAGTCGTCCGCTATCGGTAGTTCGCCAAGCATGTTGTTAACTTCTTTCTTTATAAGGCGAATGGATGACGTGGTAATGGGAGGTTAATTGTCAATTCAATTATACAGGAGTCATAAGATAAAACTGTTCAAACACGGTCAGACATTTGGTCATTGCCAATAACGGTCTTATAATAAAAACAAGTCCTAAATTGTAAAGATATGTTTAGAATACGTTACGATTGGTTTAAATGAACACCAACTATTATTCAGAAGCAAAGAATCAGATATATATATATATCATTGTATATGCAAAAGTTTGCATATTGTTTTACTGAATCATTATACATGGTAAGATGTGTAAAAGGGACATCATATCTTTGCCAACCGTTGGTTTTTTGCTAGTAAATATATATTTAGCAGGGAAAAGGTGATATAAAGTTAAGAAATTACTTTGTCTGATTACCTGAATAAAACCCATAAGGTTTTCGAGAGAGGAGCTATTCCTGATAATTAGTATAGTTGCGACGAAAACTCAGGAGTCAGTGTTTTATATGCTTTGTCGTTAGCATTTTTGTCAAGAGTGACAGGACAAAATAAAAATTTCAATCTTCAGTCCTTAAAGGCACACCAAAAAAAGCCGTGCTATATCATACAGTAAACTAATAACAAAGAGCTCCGTGTGTTTCCTTTTTTAATGTAAAAATACATTTTGAATATTTGCAGACTAGCCTTCTCAACATTGCATGAAATTACAACTAGTGAGGTCTTTTTGAAACACCGTGTTTCCTCAGTTCATTTATCAAGTAAACCGAATGGCTACTATGTATTAAACTGCCGACTTATTTTATACTCAGTACGTTTGCAAGCAGATGTTCGGTTCTTAATACATAGCAAGCACAATAAAACAATTGGCCGCAGTCTTAAAAGTCTAAATTTCAGTTTATATCGTATCAAGTCCGCTGCATCAAGAATGCAGATACCTGTTCCAGAACATCTTCTTTCTAAACTTAGAATATTTTATAGGATAATAAAATAAAGTATGGTAACTTTATCACAATATCTTTAAAGTGAATAAGTAATGCTATAAATACACTGAAGATATTATCAAGGAAAGGTAATCTGCTCTAAATTTAGATAATCAGCATAATTTAGTTAAACCAAGATCCACGTGTTGCTGAGATATTTGTTTTGGTTTAAGCTATACTTCATTTAGAATATTTCTGTTATACATCAGTTTAAATGATTCTATGACGTAAACAGTGATGTCGTAAATCAAGTCAAGTGAATATTAATTTATGAATTATACGATTTGTTGCGGTAATCAATTATTAAATGCAGTCGAACCGTTTTCTAAAGATTTATATTGATATGAACATACCCTATGGCATTTTCATAATTCTTGAACAGTGCAGAAGTAGGTGATATCACACAGTCTTTACTGTATTAAATCGCAGGCAGAGTTATCTATTCAAAACGATTCTTAAGAAATCATGAAACAGGGGAAAATACGTTGAAATTGTCTTATACTTCTCTTTGATACTGCCTTAGTTATATACCCTTTTAATACGTGACTACCGTAATTTCCGGACAATAGGCTACTTCACTGTAATGGCCTCATCCCTATTTTTAGGATCTTTGAAACAAAAATGAACGGTATATTAGCCACGGTCGATATACCGAATATGGTGCATATATCCGGGCGTTTTAAATGAGCAGCGCATTTCAGTTTGACAGCCATGGCATGTTTAATTACTCCCATGATTGACCCATGTAGGCTAAATGGTTTGGAAAGCATTGGTGAACTGTTTTCAAACAGCGTATATACCTAAAGTTCCCACTCTGTGCACTCAAAATACCAATTTAAATAATAGAAATGTCGTAAAGGTCCCCTGAGACATAAATAAGGTCATATAGGCCGCTTCGCAGCATAGACCGCATAAAAGAAAATGCATACGTATAGCTCGCGGCCTATTGCCCGGATATAACGGTAAATATTTTACCTGTCACAAACTCTCTTTAATCGAATTAATATGTAACATTTTCTATATTACTTTCTTACGTTGATAAAATAGGGCATACATGAATTTAAAAATATAAACTTTTCGTCGTGACACAAGTGTGTGGAATGAAACAATGATAATATTGTTTTTTTTCATTTTGAACTGATTTTCAAAACTTCCATGACTTTTTTTCGAAGGAGAGGCCTTTTATTGCGTTTTTGTGTTATCACACAGCTTGCGGAATGAGTCGTTCAACACCATTTTGTGCCAATTATGCAGTTTATTAGCATTGTGCTTTTTCCAATTGTGAAGATCAGATCTATGATATCTAGCGTAAGCAGCGAAATGACCGACTGAAGCAATGTATTACCTTCTTGTTTAGAGTTTATCTAAATAAGTTAATTTACAATGTACATGTTCATCATGAAAGGAATGCAATAGTTGGGTAGGGTCGATGGGAGGGGTGTGATCTAGGGGCGTTCTGTTCAAAAGGAATGATGATTATAGGGACAAAACTAGTGAAGATATAAAAGTTGACGATAGTTTCTTAAACCAAGGAATTCATTTAACTTTACCTCAACTTAAGAACGAAGCAAAACTTCAACAATATATGTGTGCACAATATAAAACTGATAAATAGCTCTTCATTCTACGTCGATTTGCATCAGCAATTCTATCTTATTTCCCAAAAGCCGACATCTCTAACTAAAACCTTAAGATAGTCAAACTAATACCTGAATTAGTCTAACTAATACATTGATTTAGTCAAACTATAAGTTGAATTATTGTAACACATACCTTGAATTAGTCTATCTTTGTAACAATTACCTTTAATTAGTCTAACTAATACATTTAATTGGTCTACATTTGTAACAATTATATTGTACCTTTAGTTAGTCTAACTAATTCCTTGAATAAGTCTCACTCATACCTTGAATTTCAATGCGTTGATTTCTTTTGTGCAGACAAGTGGAATGGTTTATCACGCTCTGTCAATTTAGAAACCTGAAACAGCTTTTATCTGTTTTCGCAGATTTATGTATGGAACTTAATAAGGGACACTATTGAGGAGAAAATAAGCCGAGGAATGTTTTGCAGACGATTTATACGATGCAACTAATTGATTTTCTAGTGCTTGTAAACAAGGAAATATTACATTTTGTCATTGTTATTGCAGCATGTCAGCTTCGTACATTAATACATGTACATGTATCTCCATGATGGAACACAAGTTTGCAAAAATGCATCATTGTCTACCCAGTATAGGATATACATTTACCAAGTTTGCAATGATCGTTGTTAATATGTCAATAATGTCAAAAGAAGCTTTATATGCATGTGTTTATAATAATGTTGATAAAACTACATCTCCTAATATAAAATAGCATAACTGTTACAACTCTTTAATATTAAACACATACAGAAAGATCTTGTAAGGTTATCCAATTAAAGCACATATCTTGTAAACTCTCAAAGAATAATTTATTTACATATGCTGTCCAAAGAGAAGTAGAATGGAATTAATAGTAAAAGCAGCATTCTTTAGTTACATTTTCTTGCTTTTTGCTGCCACTGCAGCCACTACCTCTTTACTGTTCAATTTAAATGCAGGGAGTGGATAGGAGGTTGGCTATATACAAATGTGTTAACGCACATCCAATGTCTTAACGTAAAATACAACTTGTTTCTCTTTTGGTTATGTGATAAAAACAAAACCTTGTAACACGTAATCCTAAAACCAGCACATTGTTTGTGCTGTATGATATCATTATAACATTTCCCCAATGAGGATTCTTAAAACAAGTATAAGGTATACAAAACTATTTGTATATGATATGATCTAATGGCGGAATTCGAGGAATTCTTTTGCCAACGGTGCAAAAAAATTATATCCTGATTTCATATCTGATTTTGTGCTCTGCCTCAGTGGTAATAGAGAATGTCTTAAGTCAGTACTTAATGGTTTAGTCCTCCTCTGGGATGGTCGTTTTTTCCATCAAAACCTAGAACCAACTAACCAAAACGTCTAACTTAGTGAAATAAGCTTTACAAAACACTTTCGGAGCAAACATTAATAATTATGTCTTTAGTAAGGTTATAGCCTGATTATTTCTCATCTGTTGTTTTAAAATTTTCAATTATGCATCAGTCCATATTTTTACTCATAACTTCATTAGTGAATTACGTTTGTTATTGACAGTTAAACAAAATTTAAAAAACTGAGAACACCTTAGATCCCTTGAGTAAAGTTCGGCTGTTAGGGCCTCAAAATATTAAGAATACAACATCGATATTAAGACCAATCATTTCAGAACGAAGTTATCAATTTAATAATTTTAACGTATCGATAAGAAGAGACAAATACTTTATACTTACTTATTAAAGGAGCTCTACTATAATGACTGTCCTGTTTGGCCCGCAAATGGTTAAGCATAAAGCAAAAAGCCCCATACGCATAGCGTGCGATTAGCCAGGATCCCTCATAAACCCCCTCATAACAACACCATGTCATACGAAACTCAGTACTTGCTAATATTGAAGATCTAATATTAGTTTACACTGTTTTGAGGACCCTATTACAGTAAATTAATTCAATAATCTGTGTTTGTATATTTCCATATTTGATTCGTAAACCGATATGCAGTTTCAAACAAGAGTCTATTGTATTTTCACATACAGTGTGAGAAACAGAAATAAATAATGCGGTTATTGGTTATTCCATTTTAAATAAGTAATTCAAACATATCAACGGTATTCAAATGAATATTGTCAAGTGAGTTCGCTATTCTTTTCTAAATATTTTACTGTTATAACGAAGCAGGTGTTAGCAGCTACGCTATCTGATACACATCATATAGCTTGAAGTAAAGATGTACTTTCTCATAGATAACAAAGGACAGAGCAAGATTATTCCCCTGTGAAAGTTAAAGGCGACAGCTTCCGCTAGTCTCCGAAGAAAGACAAATTACTGCATGATTTATTGCGACACTAAGGCCATAAAGCAGTATTGTACTTAAATTGCACTTAACATCTTATACTCTACCATATGGTAATATTTTTGTGTAACTGGATAATATGTCAGTCCTCGTGGAGAGTGAGCCATATTGTACAGAAATCTTCATTAATAACAGTTTGTTTGAATTCACATAACAATATGGCTTTTTTTTCCGTGCTGTCTCTGTGATAAAATAATGACATTGATATCGAACCAACAACAGGTAAATACGCCTCTTTGGCCTAGTGTTTACAGTCGCTTAACATCTTACTTTGGGTCACGGGTTCGAGCCCAGCTACCAATCTTGCACCTTCATATGAGAAATTGGCAGCTGTACTGGTCTCTATTTTGTACTAAGATTGCCACTTTAATACCGGGATTCTGAGTAACTGCTGGCGTACTCGAAAATTATGGATAAGAAAATCATTTGATTTCCATCACAGGGAATTGCTTATCTTTAAACAAGATGTACTGTAGGTATTTTAATCTATAGCCCCAATAGCCGCTATATCCAGTGTACAATTGATGTTGGATCATCACCAACCAATGTATTAATATGTAAATTACTCTGATACATGTGACAGAGAAGAAAATAGCATCATTGTCATTTGAAACATTTTGTTTCTCTGAAACCATTACTAATACTCAACAGTCTAAGATTCAATCAAATGAAGTGTTTCTTTCAAAGCTTGTATTTTTTCTGCACATGTTTTAATTATGCATTATTAATTCAAGTGATGCCTCTTCACAAACACCATTACTATTTTTTTCATATTTCTATTTTTCTTTTGGAAAAGTAGTGATTATTCTTCTTCTGACATATGCTTTTTAAAGGTATGAATAACGATGCCAGTCAATTATTCATTACTCTTCTATCCTGTGTCTTGTTTCTCGGAAAGACAGAAAATTAAAGGGGTTAAGCGAATTTTCCCTAAGATCTTGCAGCTGCCACCAGATTAAGCACACGCTCTTCAACCAATCAGACTGGTGATATAATTCACCTCATCTGGTCCCCCATAACAACATAATATCTCTTCGGATCCGAAGTTCACACCAGCTTCTTTGTCCAAGTTAGTCTTCAGTTGCATATGTATCTTATTTCCGAATGGTCACGTTTCGAGCATATTTGTAAGCAGTAGGGGAGTGGGTTCTATTAAAGCTTTTTCATGTGTTTAAATGAATAAAACACAACGAAATAATGTCATAAACTACAGTGTCTTGCCTCAGCCAGGTGTTATTTTCTGTATAAGGCTGGCGAGCAGACGTAACATGTTTTATCTTATTCTGTCATACGGGAATCATGAAAATTCATAATTGGCAAGATAGCTCCCTAAACACCTGCGTATCACATAAAAGATATTCACAGTACAAATGGGACTCGGGGTAATTATCCAGTATCGGATGTAATTGAATCTACATTTAGTATTAGAAATCTTCTGAGATTAAAAATGCCTTCTTTTATTTCATAACGACAATATCGATGTAGTTTTATTTCTTAGTATTTTATACTTGGTCTTGAATTTGGTCCTCTCGGTCTAATAGAAGACAAACGGAACGGAAACCTAATAAAAGCATTAAGAAGACAGTTCATCAAACATCTTCGGGTTCTACGTGTTCCTTTTGCATACATTTGTAAATATAAATGGTCATATTAATGCTTTTATTTGAAATATGAGTTGTGTTCAAAGCGGTTAAGTCAAGGGACTGAAGCGTCAAATGACTGTAGTGTTTTTGTATCAGTTGCTCTGTCAAAGTGTTTATTGAATGTAATGTTAGTTTTGATATTGCGCACTTTGTGGACGAAAAGTCTCAATCTGTACTACAGGTATTTAAAAACCCGTTCCTTTAATTTCGTTCTTATTTCACTTACTAACGAAAGTAAACGTGGGAAAGTATTTGACTTAATGTAGTGTCGTAATTCGAAGTAATTAAGCAGTATGTGAAATGCTGAACTAGATCAATTGCATACTGTCGCAGAATTTGTTAAATCGTACTTTTTCAAGTATATTTTCATACTATTACTTGATATCCGATATGCTAACTAGTTCGACATTTTAATATTGAGGGACACTGAATGAACGACACTGTTCTCTTACAAACTTGGGATTTCTTGTCTTGACTGTTCATTGATCAAGAACTAAGAACACATTTTATCTTAAGGATGAGTCATATTGCCTTATAGAAGATGGAAGTTGCCAAAGCTTTGGGACTTTTAACTTTAACAAACCTGGTTATACGTTTTTCAGTTATATCATGATAATGGTGAGAGAAGAAACCTACAGATACTTTCATGCACAACATCCACCACAAACCAGACTCACAAAGTTTAACACTGATTAACATATTAGCTAATCACCCAACTCCATTACATAAAGCATAGTACTAAACATCCCTCATTGATATTTCATAATTTGCGCCGGTTTTGAGCACAATTATAAAATAGAATAGACAAAGTGCTTAAATAAAAGAAAGGCTTCACCATGATAACTTTTTGGAATGATTGATAAGTGATAGATGTTTTGTTGGTATGAACCTGAATTCTGCTAAGCATTGGGAGTACATTAACGTTCATTCACATATTTTCGTTATCTTCTTTTTTATGTTCCATGTCTTGTTATTTTCATAATTACCAGACACTGTGTTAAAAGCGTATATTTACAAATAATGAACAATGCACTATAACCAAGAACAGATGTTAAATCACTAATAACTTGCAAACAAGTAAATGAAAGTGTATGCTTCAACTTTAGATGTCTCACAATATGAATGTTTAATTGTTAAAAGATTACACTATCTTCGGACGATTACTAAATCACAAAAAGAGAAAGAAAAAATATATGTAACCTGGATATATCATGTAAACTATAACTTCAACTTTTGTAAGTCGGTATCAGATAAGATATGAAAAATATACAGATATCAATTCTCTTTATATATATTCCAATACAAAGTTCATTACAAAAACCTTTCAAAACACGATTAATTTGACTGTATTTTCTCATTAAAAGCGAAAAAGCATATTTTCATATTATTGTTTGATTTTCAAGCTGTTACCTAGTTCGATACTTTAACGTGGAGGGACAATAACCGAACGACACTGTTCTTATACACACTAAGATTTCTTGTCTTAATGTTTCGATGATGAAGAACTCAGAACACACGAGTGTTATTGCCTGAAAGGAGTTGAAGTTTGCCAAGCTTTGAGACTTTAAATTATTCAAACCTGATTAAATAAATACATCCTAGAATTGTTTCCGCTTTGCCTTGCATAACTGTAGACAATATGGCTTCTTAATAGTTCAAGTTAATTGATTTATATTGATTAAACCACGTTGAAGATCTTGACAGATTTAACCATTAAAGTTGTATTACATGTAAATATTAACGGTTTCCATTCGAAGCTATGCTAGTAATTTTGTTTGGAATTGTTGTACCTTATCACAAACTATTTTCGTTGTATTATCATTTTTTCACGATAACATGGTCTTTTGTTACGTAGAGAGATAAAATATAGAGCGTGACGAAATAAATACAGAATCGAGAAAGTAATTCATTACAGCTATATCTTTGATCTGATATATTCTACGGTAAATTAATTTTAACTTAAAATAATTACATACCGTGTGCTATTAATACGATCAGTTTGGAAACAAACATTGTGTCCCATTCGTATACGATCGGTCGAATATAACGATAAGGTATATTATATGAAACCTCAGAATAAACTTTTTATCGTAAAGTTATTATTCTTGTTTGTGGTGAAGTGAAAAGATATTATACATTTATTTTAAGATCAATGGCAATAACTGTGTTATGGGCGTTTGTGTAAAAGTATCTTTATAGTTCTAAATGTATGTACTAAATGCTTAAGTTTTAACGTAAAATATTGTATGAAAACCGTTCAGGCTCCAAACTATCAGAAAAAAAAACGAGACGAAACATTGCTACAGAACTCTATGTACTTAGCAAGTCATTCGGCCAATGTTTAGAGAAACGTCAATATTTTATGATAATAACTATAACATAACATAGCACAATAGTGTGTTTAGGTCACGTGCGTCTTAAGAATATCGACTAAAGTCATATAGAACTTGGAAGTAATTTAAAAGTGATAGAATCTGAAGTTTAAAGTTATAATTGTGAACTTAGGAAGTTAGAAGTACTGAAGTTCGAAGCTGTAAGAATTAAGTTTAAAGTCCATATATCCGACATCCCTCACTGGCTTACGTGAATTTTAAATGCTTTATGCAGTTTAACGATATATTTGAAATAATGACACAAATAACTGAATACAAAAACCGAAAATGAAAGACAATAACAAAATTTAAAGTATTTCTGAAGCAATGAAATGAATGTATTTTGTATTTATTATATCCGAAAAGTTATCCATTAAACAGACATACATTAGGAAAGACTAGGAACGCTAGCTGTTAGGAAACGACTCTGTTTTCTGATTCTGTCACAATAAATCATCTAGAAGAGTTCCCGATTCTTGCCAGAAGATTTATGTTGTCGCCTACAGACATCAATAGTATAAGCGGATTTTATTCTCGCACATCGCCTTAGGTTTCTGCCGATGAAAATACCTATTACTTGCATAGTATCTCACATTTCTGCATATTTTAGAACGTAAAAGGCTCACACATAGCCTACGTACGTTTGACATTATATTAGTCATTTATCACCGGAATCTTGCTGCGATAAATGAGTCCATTTCGTCTGTCATTGGTGTCGACATTATTTTTCTTGAAGAATGTGATTTGTGTTCTACATTTCAGACTAGCTAACGGGGCATTCATAGAAAGTTGAGTAAAATTGCAGGAACAATTAGAGCTTAAAGTATCAGCCTTTAATGCAGATTTTAATTTACTACATGTTTGAAAATCATAGTGATTATTGCAAAAAAACAAAAATAATATCAAACAGGGAATGCCACGTACCAAAAACGCAGCCTCCCCAAAACGAGCACCACAGCAC
>JAUMHA010090853.1:5916-18277 GCA_032359765.1 Saxidomus gigantea
ACACTCAGATCTTTTTCAATAGTAAGCATTACACTCATCCTTGAAAACGATGTCCGTGTTTCTGAATTACCAGTATACAGAGATAATTGAGCAGTAAAGTCATGAGGCCGAAGTCTGAAAATTCTGTACCGAAAAATATAGTTTGTATGTTGTAGCACGATACACGGGACATGTTAGTGCGTAGAATTCATTAATGCGTTGTTTTTAAATGCCTCTTTTGTCATAAAATGTAGAGGGAGTAGTTGAACAATATTTTCTTTTGCATGTTGGTTTATTTTACTGAAGTAACTTTTCATAAATGTAGTAAAACATACCCTAGAAGACAATGAAAATAGTGCTAAATATTCCATCTAACAAAATACATTTCAATTTCTTTAGAATTTTAGAAAAAAGCCTACCATTAACGTCAGTTTTCAGATAATATATTAACGAGTCTGCAAAAAAGGTCAGTAAGTCTCCAATAGTTCTGTGACTTTCTGTCAACAATATTTCATTGACAGATTTTGCATGAAACTTTGGTATGACAAAGCCCAAACCTGGGCAGCACATAACACTTGTAGCAATCTTAAATTTGTTTTTGGGTCCGGTCAAACACACACTTCACAATGGGAAAGCATACTAGAAGGACAAAACACACACAAACTTAATGTAACCGTTATCCTTCCACTTGTGTTATACGACCCAATGCATTGCTTTGTGTCAATATCTCTCATTTATTAAATCACCTTCCACAAATATATTTCCGATCCCTATTCCTTAACAGAATTCAATTTGTACAAACATCGTATTGGTTTATATCCCGGAAATGTAATGTTAGTACGTTTATCTATAGTTGTCATTGCTTTTGATTGTTATTGTTACTGTTATTGTTTCTTACCAAAAGCAATGCCAGAATAGTTTCGTATTACATTTACATCTTTTTTATTATTGCACTCACGTGCTAGATGATCAGACAGTTGTCGTCTGAACGGCTGCAACAATTCGGTTTTTATTTGATCATGAACGACGGCACGTTATAACATGTTAGTCTCCAAATGGTGTTTAGTTTCCCATTTCCGTATGAAATGGTGAAAGATAAAACGTACTAGCGTTATGACTGCAAATAAAATAACAATGAAATGTTATCTTTGTTATTTTTTTTATCATACAAAAAGTGCCATAAAATCGTGACGGTCTAGATTTAGGCTATGGCAGGATCTTCGTAAAGCTTTAGTACACTGGTACTGTTAGCTTTATGGCATATCATTGATTGTCATCACTCTTTTTAAAGCGATGCTGTTTAAACATAAAACTTTTTTTAAATGGTCTATTTGTTTAAGGAAAATTCATTTTAGTAACATTTATAATAAAACATGGATTAAACATATGATTTGAAAAACAACTTGTTCCCTAACTTAAAGTTTAAATGCCTCCGATAGTCACATGTTCTCCGAGCCCGACCATCATGTAATTCAAACGTTTTTAGATATATTATCTCTGGAATGTTGTTTACAAAGATCTAACCAGACTGCGGGTTTTTTTTATTTTACCCTAAAATCTAAAAATGTTAATTCTGTAAGGAGGTCAGACAAAAATATTTCTTGACCATCATAAGCAAATCACATGAGTCCTGTTAAGACGAAATGCAAACATTCTCAAATACAGACTTATTTTACGTAATACCGACACAAAACTTGATTTTGCATTTCTTACTTCTAGTCAACAATGGAATACAGAAATCAAAATTGAAACATCCATGATTTAATGCTAAAACGTGTTTTAGTTTAACTTTTATTTTAAAATCCGAGGACCACATTTACAAGTAGCTCTTATTTTACCAAGAAACGTGGCTTACCGGAGGAAATGACCTTTATTTGTACAAAAGAAACATTCATCAATTTACTTTTTAAATCGATTTACATGTTAGAACCATAAAGCAGTATTTTTCAATGACACTGCAAAAAATAAAAAAGGTATCCTTGCAGATCTTTTTCGTGAAAAGGCGACTTGAATACGAAAGAAATGAATAGAACATGGTTCTTTCATTATTCTATCAGTATATCTAAATGTAATTAACATTTTCATTAAATTCAAAAAGATCCTGTGACTTTAAAATCCATAAGGTTACTTTTTAAAAGGGTTAGAAAGCGGCTCGCTTAGTTTTTGGATCCAAACAAAAAGTAAGAAATGTGAGTAGTGTATCAAATTAGGCAACAGCAATGGCCCTAGGATGTTAAAGCTCCTGTTATTGTCTACAATCCAAAATGTTGATATCTATACTTTTAAGGGAGAACGATATAAAAGGAGATTATTCCTGAAAACAGGGTAAAGCAGAGATCATCCTCTGCTATAACACACTATACCACGGAAGATAAGTACACTTTTTGAATTTTAGTACCGTGATGTGTGTGATTAAATGATAAATATTGCAACTTAAATGTATTATAATCCCTGGCCAACTCACTCATGTTAAGGCTTCTCATGTGTTGGACTGGTAAATGAAGAAATACATGCTTTAACATGCAAACTATATAAGTGCCGTCTGTACTCGCGTCGAGATAAAGAATTATTGTGCTATTAAAAGCGTGCTCAAACCCAAATTCTGGATAAGATATTGGACGCACTACTCCTTAACCATGTAGCCTGTGCGAACTATTGTTCTTGTTTATTCTGTTAATTGTTCATCAGGTAAAAGTAAACTGTACAAGCACACGCACATTTTGAATGAGTTTTGTCTTGAGTTTTGTCTTAAAGTCTTAAATCATGGCTTGCCTCCAGTAACTAGATACAGAAATGTCTTGTTCTACACTCAAGCAGTTCCTGTAAGACATTTTATTATGTCTGCATGACAACAGAGGTAGATGTGATAACATGATAAATAAATTGGAGAAAGTGTAACGTAATGTTCGTCTGTTTTCGATGAAAGTAACAACTAAGTAAGGGCTCATAGTGTTTGTAATAAAAAATAACTTTAAACTATAGAGGAATTAATTCATTTAATTAAAGAAGGAGTATACAATGACAAAATGCCAAGAAATGAATAATTTAGAGCTAAATTTGTAATCTCTTCCATTGTTTCCCACATACAATTCAAATATTATCCTTTTTTTCGAAATACATGCAAAGATTCATGCAAATGTAGGCATTGCGTTTATGAGCATCTTCACGGTAGACAAATAATTTCATTTTTACGAATTTCAAAGCTAAAACCCGAATCATTCATATTTTCCGAATTGTTGCATTATTCAAGAAAATAATAGGAGTCAGGAATTTCGTTATGTATATAGTCTCAAACTTTATAACAAGCCTATAAATGAGAGTCAGGAAAGAATGTCATTTTTAATTGACCTCATAATGACGTTTCCCGTACTTTCCGCTTGACTTCCAATCACGAATGAATACTGAACATTTATGTTTACCTTAAAACACGATGCTGCGTATGCACAAGTCTACATTTAAGTGTCACAAATCATCGTACAATATCCATTGATTATGCTAGCAAAACTTGTACAATGACCAAAAGGGTAGTTTTATATCTTTAGAAAATCGTTCCTATTTATTGTAAGAGTATTCCCCGCCAAATTTTAAAAATTGGTATTACTAGATACTAAGTATCGAAGACACTTTGGTTGGCCTTAAAAAATAATATTTTCACAGTACCGTGATGAATCTGTTGTACGACAAATTCAGATTAACGAGGAGTCTTTTACTACATGTTTCTCCGACGAAGCATTAAAACTTCGCGTCATATCAGTTTATACAGTATGGCATTTAAGTACAAAATGCATCCCAAACTTTTTATTCCGGCTTGAAGTTTAAGACAAAGTATCTTTAAGCACTCTTTGTTATATCGTTATCTATTTTACAGTCACTGAGAAAAAATGGCTAATAAGTTTATTATTGTGGCCCTACAAGTTGCTGGCTACAAGTTGCTGGCTAGAAGTTGAGAAGGCAACATCTTATTTTTGTTCCAATTTTACCCGTTTTTCGCACATTGAGCCAAATTAAAGATACGATAAATTATATGTTTCGGTTTGCATGGTTTATACGCTGAAGGACCCTAAATTTGTTGTATATTTAAACTGAACGTGATATTATTGTTTGAAACGGCCATTATAATAATAACAATAATGAATAATATAAAAGTAATGATAATAATAATAATAATAATAATTATAAAAATAATAAAACTTTATTTAATGAAGGTTACACAAAAAGTAACCAAATACTTATTTGTGAGGTGGCCTTAAACATTATTTTATTGAACTAAATTACAAAATACATATATGAACGGTGAAAAATCAGTTTCTACAACAACTTACAAATCATCACTCATTCATTTCCGACTAATAGTCACTTAAGTGATTAATAAGCAAGAGCTCTTACATTAAAAAGAAATAAAAAAATACCTAACAAATAACATGGAATCACTACAATTATATTAAATTAGAATCAAAAGTTATTAAGGTTCATATATGCATCTTGGTTGTAAGTGGTGATGTTTGTTTTCGATCAATTTTCATGGTCATTTTGAACTATAATACAACGGGTAGGGGAATATCTTTTCTAACTTTGTATTTTGTTTTAGTCTTATATATTATAATCTATAGAGACTCAAATATCTTATCCTGTTTCTCTTGCTACAAGATCATGAGACAATCTATTCTTGCATACCAGATGGGGATATCTGCAGTTTTTACCAGTGCTTGAAGATCTCATCTTACCCCCCCCCCCCCCCTTCATGTAAAATACTTGTGACGTAACGTTATAAACAATGTGACGTCACTTACCAATATATAGCATCTAAAGAACGTTTGTTTTTATATTGAAATGCATCATTTAGATAAGTTTGTTTTTAAATATCTATTTCAAAGTGCAAGACGGTATGCAAGAAAAAGTTTCTTCCATGAAATACTTGGTTCAGATGGAAATATCCGTCACTTCGGGTAACTGGCAGAGCCTCGTTCCCGCAAAAACAGTTACCCTCGGTGACGGATATTTCGATCTGAACCTCGTGCTCATATAAGAAACTAATATTGTCCTTGCTATATATTTTCCTATTTTTCGCACTCTGAGCTGACTTATAGATGTACACAAGTACACAATGCTTTTACGTGCTATAACTTCAGGGGACAACATATTATCTTTGTTATATCTTTACCTGTCATTCTCACATTAAATACAATCTCAAGAGTTAGAAAAAAGTAAATGAACAACAGGCAAAAATGAAAATGCAGTGTAAGAATTTAACGGGATTGAGTCTGTTATGATAGATGGCACGGTCGCACTCTAATTTTAAATCATGGCACTATCAAAATTGCAATCGCATCACTTGTCATAGAATTCGGTTATGATTTCATTATGTCCAAATAAGATATTCAGATCAAGCAAAACTGTGACAGATATTAAATGTATCGCTTTGATTAACTAAAGCTCTCTCAAACTGTATTGTTTTCCCACTGGGATACGGCTTCGATGAACTCTTTGAACAAATATCGTGAGAAGCTATCATTTTTATAATAGAGATATTATGATAGTCTTGTCAGATTGTTACTGAATTCAAGTGCTCTTCAATGCAGTGTCATCAAACTTGATTATAGACTACGCTTTGATTTGTTCTTGTATTGGATCTAAGAGATAGCCTTATTTGGACATTAGCATATTTCTGCCTAAATGAATAAGCGTCAAATATAGTTACTGTAGTAGTTTATTCTGACAAAGCCTGTGCTTCTCAGCTGAATAAACCCACACATTGTCTAGATAAAAACAAAGACAAATGACGTGGTTTTAAGTATCCCTTATAAAAAATGAAAGAGTCTTTTAGGTACTGTGACTTGTATAATTCCAATATAAAGAAAGACGTGTGCAATATTGACCAATATACTAGTATTTGTGTACACACCAATGAATCATTGCCCATTACCGTAACTAAGTATGTATATGTAAGTAATGTTACAACTCAGGTCGCGTAAAGCTGGTTCACAAATACACTGGGACAAACAAACTAATCGCTTTGAAACAAACGGAGATTGCAAGAGAATTCGGTTGGTAAATTGTTTCTATCATTATATTACATTTGTACTACTTGTGTACTTTAATCATAATAATTACATCAGCACACGAACCAAGTGTCCATCGTCACAAATATCTGATTCTTTGTTTTACTCCAATGACATCATTCAGTGTCTTGGGACACGTATGGCTGTCTGAAAAACGAGAAAATGTAATCTATAGATAAATAATACCAGAAAATTATATATATTTCTATATTTCTTTCTTTCCTTCTGGGACTGATGTCGTGCTATGATCTTATAAGTCATTTCACAACATTTCACATTTACATTTCTTTTATGATAACAAATCCTTGGACTGCATTAGTGGAACCATCAATATTCAAGTGCTACGCTTCCTTGATATGTCAATTATTACAAAGCTCTATTAGAAGGAAAGACCTGACCAAAGAAAGAGAAAAGCTTTGTTTCGTAATAGCCTTTGCCTCCATTAAGTGACGCGGAATTTATTAGCGATTGCAAATGTTCGTGCAAGTCTCGCTTTAAATGGATTTTCTTTTGCCATGAAAGAGTTCGGAATTTCTTAATCGTTATGAATGAAGGAAGCCCATGAAATTGGTCGAAGGAGAAGAAATCATTGCTCTTTTTAAGCCATAATTACGTAGATCACGTATGGTAAATTATTTCTTAAATTCAGCTGATAAAACATTCTTCTTATATGTTTTGTTCTTTTGTACGATATGAAATGAATAAATTGGTACCGTTTCAACATGTATTAACTAACACGCATTAAGAATGCATTTATTTTGGTAAGAATAAAGTTATGTAATATGTTTCCAAAGTTATTTTGGAATTTTTATTTTTTTTACCTTCCATTTTTTATTTTTTTACAATGTAATTTTTGTATATTTAAATTATATTTACAACAAAATTATATTTATTGAGACTAATGCGCGTAGATGTGTGATTTTGCAGTTTTATGCAATTGTCTATCGTTAGAAACAGAATATGACTTGATTTAGCTGATTACACAAAGTTTAAGACTTGGTCAGATTATAAATCTACTATCGAATTGCTTTCGTTTCAGTTACTTTATGTTTAAAAGATTTGGTCGTGTCCAGCAGGTGACCATAGAGTAACCTTGATTTGTCATAATTGGTTAAACCATAGTGCACCGAGCAAGCTTTGCGTACATTATTCATGTTGAATATATTACACGTACATGTATCTAGGATATTCTACTTATGTCAACCATCGTTTTTTACACTGTTTATAGAATTTAGCAGGAAAGACTAGGAAAAAGAATAAACAAACAGGGTTAACATTCAAGAATAATGCAATTATTATGCACAGTTTTTGTGACATATGTAACCCCAAAACGAAGTTTTGTAGTATACAGAAGACGCCCTGTTGCAGGTCGGTCCGTTGCGTGTTTCTTGTCCGGAGCATAATTTGAAATCTATTATTTGAAATTCAATACAACTTCATGCAATGGTCCAGCGCAATGAGAGAAGGTGCAGTGTACAAGAACTCTTATTTTGACTTATTCTCTATTTTAGTTTTTTACAAGGTATTTTGTCATTATTAGTTTCCTCTGTTGACAAAGCAGTATTGCAGGGGTATTACTCACATTAAGTGATAGGTCTAGTTAAAGGCAAGGATTTGTATCAAATGTATATTTGAAAAAAATAAAAAATGGAGCAAAAACATCTAAAAAGCTGACAAAGCGTATAGACAAATTTATTCTTTTAGTTTGTTTTAACTCTATGATACTAGTGCCATCATATCTCATCTCCCGCTGTTATGCAAAACGTTTTTGTAAGACTAGTTTCTTATTATCTGTAGTGATGAGTGTACTTCAGCCTTTATCATAGCGCTTTGATTTTAAATATATTCGTCACTTGTATTCATATACTAACATTTGTCTGCCACGAACGATAGTTTTATGTGAACATGTTGTCATACACGTATCGCATTTACAACAGACGATAATATGAATTTATATGTTTTTCTGGTCACTGGGCGTAAAATTACAGTTCCGGGCCCAGGAATTGAAATCAATTGCATATAAATTGAACACCGCAAGACAAGTAAATGTAGGCAATTTCTATAAATTATTTGCTCTGCGATTCCTATAATGAAATACAGTTATGCTGAAACGGTTTCAATATTGTCTAGAAACCTACAATAACCAGTGTCAAGATCTAAATAAGACCGAGCATTTGAATGGAAACGATCGGAGCAGGCAAATTACTCCCTTTTCTACAATTTTGTCCTATTTGTATGCAGTTTAAGTATTGACTCCTCCACTTACGAACACACAATTAGCTCAATAAAACCTTTGGAAATAAACAAGGTTATCTTAATCCGATCACTCTGTTTTTGTTAGAACTTTTACACTTGCGATATGATAGAAAAGCTGTCACATAGTTATCAGGTCACAAGAAGTGTATTGACTTGCTAGATATTTGTTCATCAGTTGGCTGTTACCAATTAGTGTCTTCACTAATTCTCATTGATTAATTTCATGATAAGTTTCATTTTCTTAATTGAGCGATGGTACGTGTTAAGGATATGTTCTCTATACGAATGTACTTTGTGCTTGGCCGTCAATTTTCATTAGTTCTGCGCTTTACAATGTATAATGGATGATATTGGATTTTCTATCAAATCTTTGAGTTCCGTATCTGAAGCATACCCTCTACCGTCACGTTTTATATACTATGGTTTCGTTTACTTATTAGATTTAAAATGATTGTAAAAGATTAATTTCAAGTAAGCGTGCATTTAATTCCTGAAACTGAATAAGCGTCTGAAAAACTTACTTCCACACATTTTTCTTCTGTCTTGAAGACTGATAACACAAGAAAATGAATTCAGCAGCAAAATACTCAATTCCATCATAGATGATAGTTTTAGTCTAGCTTTGCATTTAAACTTCACATTTCAGACAGTAATTGATATTTTCTTCCTTTTCATTGGCGTTGCTCAAAAGAGGAGCGCAGTTATTGTGTGATTCCCTCTCAATAATCTCACTTGAATTCGTTACTTAATTAAACCTTAACAAAGCGCTAAAAAGATTTCTTAATTAGTCTTTAATTGGAAATCAATTCCGATTAAATATAGGCGGTTATTTCTCTGTAGTTTATTAAGCTAATCTGTCTTTCTTTCTAATTAGATACCCCACATAAAACCCTATGGATCTAATCCTTGTGCCTGTTATCTCTGTTCTCTGTATCATTAACTTCAGTTTGTGACATACATTTATTTGTTTTGACATAACATTTATAGATAGCGTTCTGCTATTGATCTCGGACAACATCCTTTTATTTACTCGGAGATTCATTTCCTAGAAGTAAACACCAATCATCCGCGCTGAGATGTGATCTCATTCCTTAATTCTTTCTGTTATGTTTTGTTTTCCTTTTTCTAACACAATTAACCTCTTTGATGTTTGAGCTGGCCAATTTGACAGTGCAATTAATTCATGTGTTTAACGGCGTTGGGGGATACTTTAAAAGGTTACCAAGTATGTTTAATGAAAATGCAGTGTGCAATGCAATAACCAGTTCTATGTGTTGAAGTATGTCAGCTACTCCCGTACAATGTCTGAATTGCCAGTTTACAATGGATTTTACAAATTAAAAGCAAACAACATAGACACTGACTCTGTTTAAGGTATCATTGGTTAATTATCTATGGTAAACAAGACTGCGATCAGTCCTCGAAACACCATTCTTCAAGTTTTAATGAAATTCACGAGAGCAAGAAGTACTTTATTGTCCAGTTTTGTTGCCGATTTTACAGATGTGTAATTGTGAGATTTCAAAATAATAAGATTTACTTTTTCACAAAGATTAAGACTTTTATATTTCTTACACAATATACATAAGTTTACTTATTGATATTAATAAAAACGAAAAGTTGCCGATCATTACTCCAACGACGTATAATGAAGTGCCGGTGGGATTCATTGACAAAGTACGACTAATGTTTCATTTTGATATGTAAATTGGTTGTTATAGACCCTGCGATATCAAAGACATATAGTATATTAAATCAAAATATTGACAGGCATTTAAATGCAGAATGTTTACTCACCAACAGTTACTTTAAAACATAACAACATAATTCCAAAACGCTTATATGATATTTAGTTTTCCAGAATGCATTTGTGAAACTGCAATTTCTTTCTTTCAATTTTGTTGTAGCCTAGAAGGCAAAATAGTACATGATATGAATACAATTTATCTTTCTTGGCTGTCCAGGATCGCACACATACTAGCAACATTCATTTTACAAAACAAACATATATTATAAAGATTATAAAGTTTCCACTGTGCGAAATACCTTTTTAAATATGTTGCATAAACCATGATTTACTGTGTATACTCTCCTAGTTTACACCCCAAAAACGTATACACTTTAGATTTATACATCAAGGTTTACTGTGTAGATATGGCCTATTGTGTTGCTCCTATATAGCTCATATTACGGGTGTATCATTTTATTCTGTGTAAGCCTGTTCGTCATTGTACTTTGTATAATGGTTAATTTTATATTATAATAATTATAAATACAGATTTTATTTTCTAGCTCCAATAGCTGAAAAACATTTGCAAAATATTTTTCTTGTTTCACATAATGTGTCGACTCACGCACTAAATGAATTATGATAAATTGATTAACGTTAAGACAAATTTAGCATTTTGCATTTCACGATCATGTTATCAGGGCAGTATTCCGCTAAATGTTAACTAGCAAACAACTTCCAAATGATTGATATCAAATTGATCAATTGAAATCTATTTATATCTCTGGTGGTTCATATGGAGTCAAAAAGATACTTTGCAATGAACATTATTAGGAAAGCCTCAACAAATAAGCGTTTGCAGAATGTTCACAAAAGATAACAGATCACGTTCGACACATTGCCTAATGCAAATGATGTCCCCGAGATGAAAATTTCGTATCGTTAATAACACTTATTCTTATGCATTATATTAAATATCATGGTTTATATTCAAATTGACTTACGCTATTTGATATAGACTGTCCCCGTATATTCAATAAGAAACGTCGAAACAAAACATCGCTAGATCCCTAAAATGTTCGTGAATAGTATGCTGTTACTGAACAAATTAAAATCTAATTGTTCAGACACAGTCCACCCTTCACAATCAACGGTACTAAGGGTCACTAGTGTAAAACTGTAGCAACGACCTCATTCAAATATTTGTTTTCAAAGGCACACTCTAAACAGCTGATTTCTCTTTAAGTTAAATATTTATACAAGAGTGGCATTAAAATCAGACAGAACAACAATGTCTAAAATGTCTGCCCTATATTAGTAGGTAACAAACAATTCCATTTCTTCTGCAGCAGGTTGTTTTAATTTCTTCAAACAAACAAGACAGTCATTTGAAACATTAACAATGCCTGTTAAAAGTGAGAGCATGAGCACTTATTTTCATTGTTAAGAAGCTCAATTTTCAATTCATGCACGAGGCACCACGAGGCACCACGAGGCACGAGGCACCCTTCAACGGTAACAGGTTAAAGTGTACAAACAGCCGAACCTAGTTTTTTGTAGATACTTTAAAAACCCTTTACAATATACCAGTTTTAAATCTAAAAATTAAACACAAGAACTTAACATAAAATGTGGAACTTGAAGTACAGCGGGCTAAAGTAACCAAGACATTGTTATGTAGACATGTGACATGATTGCTGAGTACACAAATAGCAGCTTTATATAAAATACTTGTAGTAAGGCATCTAAAACGGCGTTCTGCAAATTACAATTGAAAAACGTTGAACCAGTAAGGTAAATAAATACCATTAAAGTTCATTGTACGCTAAGAAATATCAGATTAAAAGAAACTGGCGTGAATTATGTACTTATTGCCCTAATTGAAGTCTTATCGTAAGATAAATATTATATATAAAACGGCAGAAAAAATAGCATTTATTGTCCGTTATGACCGTGAAACTCTATTAAGATGAAGCGTAGCCTTATAACTGACAATCTGTCTAGATTTCTCTGAATCTCATATAGTCTGGTAAATCCATCTGACTTTTAAACGACAAATGAATAAATCACAACTGTTGCAAAGAATCAATGACGTTCATAAAGTCAATCAAATATAAAGTTTGCCCACAGCCCCGCTATATGAGATACAAAAACAAAGGAAAGGAACAGGTGGGTTTGTTTTGTATATATTGTTCATGTAAATGTCGACCTTTGTGAAAACCTTACTGCTACAGACATTTAATCAATACCGTCGCTGTAACAATTCTGTTTATAATGAATGTGTCCATCAAAAGGTGATAAAACTCAAATATATGTCCAAAACGCCTAAAAATGACGT
>JAUMHA010090964.1:1319-18275 GCA_032359765.1 Saxidomus gigantea
CGTCTGTTTTTTCACTAAATCAAAATAGTCTGAGATGTTATATAGCTGCATATTCTCACAAAATTCTAATATTTCCTGTAAACAGTTCAAAACGATTGCAACATTCGGTTTGTACTGTACATTTATTAGGGTAACTTTGATTTAATAGTTTTGCTATGACAAACAGTATTAGTGCCTATGGGATACTTGTGTATTCATAGTTTACTAGTGTCCAGTTAAATGATACATTCTGTCTTCTTACTTGACATTTAATAAAATACGAAGTTGTATTTCTTTGACAATAATCCACTCAGAAGAAGTTGATGGTAGACAAACTAAGTTTGGAGAGTGAATACTCACGTTTTAAGATATTTAATATAAGGCCGACCACAGGCCCTCCGGTCGCCTGATCCATCAGGTATACAGTACTGTTATCCAGGTCTACTTCTAAAGCTTTGCCGGTCTTTACTTTATATTCCATGGCAAAATCTGCAATGTTCAAGACCCCGCCTGAAAGGATAAAATATAATTTGATTTAGAATAAAGTATTTGTTTTGAAGAAAGAACGTCACGAACCTTGAGTATTGACCTTGCACTTCTACAGTTGAAATCGTGAATTCATGAAGATGTAATTGTGGATATGTAAATGACGTTGAAATCTTGAAGTCATGATGCTTAACTCCTGAAATAGGGAGCTTCAAAGTCCTGAAATCATTAAGTGTGAATGTCCCAACCGGTGTTTTGTAATACAGAACTACTATGAACCATGCGTTACTTTGGTTTACATAATTTTGAGGGGGTTATCTGGCTGTATTATTTGGATTAAAGTTACTCCGAAAAACAGTAATAACACAATTCACGTCATGTGTTTTTTTACTAAATGTAAATTGGTATTCGTTTGTCTTGTGATTTACAGCTTCCACAACATAAGGAAATTTTCAATCGTTACTTTTAATAACACATTATCTTGTCTTTTATATAACAAGTGTACAATGTATTGAAAAGTGATTCCTTCTCAAATGTAAGACCACGAAGTGAAGAAATAACTTGCCTTCTTTCTTTATTTCTTCAAGAATTGTATATGTCAATTCACTTTCATATATGTAATCTATTCCTTCTTCTGCCACGCCTTGTAATGTGTCAGCTAACTTTGTCCACCAAATCATATCTCCCGCCTTCTTTGGTTCTCCAGTGGATGTGTTCGCACAAAATATTGCACTGTGAATCAGAGGGATAGATACTTTTGCAAATTATCATAATTAGAAATAAACTTATGAAATCACCTTAAGATAAACGAGTTCCCAGAACACATTGCATTGCATATAATGCCAACTGCTGACGCTGTTCCTATGAGTAAGTTAGACTGAAAATACATATTATATATAATACTAATCATATTTAAAAGTGTAATAATTTTAAGGACGAAAGAGTAGAAGTTGAATCAGTTGAAAATTAGTACATTCAAACACACAGCAGAATATTGCTCCGACAGTAATGCAATCACGTGACTTTTGAGTAAATTAAAATATATTGAGCAAATTCAAGTTATGACAGAAAATTAAGAATCAAACATAACGACATAACGAAACAAGAGGGCAAGATGGCCCTATATCGCTCATCTTGGTACAAGTCAACTTGCCTGGTGGAAGATCACTAGACAATGTTATATACCAAATAGGTTTTCCTATGTACGTCTTTGTAAAACAAGTGACCTCCGGGCAAGGTCAATTTTGACCCCAGGGACATAATTTGCACAAACTTTATAAAGGTCTACTAGGCAATGCTACGTGCCAACTATCTAAGCTCTAGGCCTAGTGGTTTCAGAGAAGAAGAGTTTTAAAGTGTTTCCTATATAAGTCTATGTAAAACTAAGTGACCCCCGGGCAAGATCAATTTTTATCCGGGGGTCATGATTTAAACAATCTTGGAAGAGGTCCACTATACAAAGTCACATGCTAATTATCTAATCTATGGGCCTTCTGGTGTTTTAGTAGAAGGTTTTTAAAGTTTTGTCTATTTGTTGCCACATCAACTAGAGTTCTGCATGGAATGAAATTTTTGAACAATTTTGGTAGAGCTTTATGCATGGAACATCCCTGCATAATTTAATCAACATTGGCCCAGTGGTTTAAGAGGAGATGTCATTTGAATCAAAATGTTGATTGACGAACGACGGATACTCATCTAAAAGAAAAGCTCACCCTGGCAAAGCAGCTAAAAAGCTTGCCGACAGACCGATATACAACCAGAAAACCATTTTGTTCATAGAAGCTACATCGCTGTTTAACTTCAGCAAAGTTAAATAAACCAGAAATAACTTTTCTTGGTATGTAAACAATATTTAATTTAAAAAATAAACCAATCTGATTATTCCGGTATTTTTGTCCGAGGATAAAAGCATGTTCTCCTATAACTGTCGATAGCTCTCGTCTTCTTTTTTGCCTTCAAGTAATTGCAAGGATTAATGTTAGTGTATGAACTCTTTAAGTTTCGCTCAAACAACGTAATCATTTTAAAAGCAGGTTTTGGATTGATTTTTTATTCTTATACATCTTACTATTTCTAATCCAGTAGTACCCGTCTCTATTTATACAGTTAGTATGAATAATCATAGGGTAGTATTTGCAGTGCTACATGCTAATGATATGCACAACAAGGCTAAACGTTTTATGGTAACGTTTCATTGAAATCCGGATAGGGGTTGTCTACAGATGGACTAACATTAACGCCGGTAAACCTCTACCGTGTCTATATGTTACAAATTTCAAAGGTGAGGACTTCTGAGAAAAATCTTCTGACTGGAACTTGCCAAGGATATGCACTGAGTCGGATGACACAGTGCAAGTTTGCCACACAGTTTGGCAGGAATTTCAAAATTCGAACTGGATACACTTTCACAATATTCATTAATAAATTTGAAACTGATTATGATTTTGGCAATGTTCGTAGAGAATAATTTCTTAAAATTGTAATGGCCGCCTAGAATAGTAATACTACTGTACATATTATTTTGATTAAATAAAAAAGTTCAAGATACACATACCATAGACCAGGAAACTGTGTCAGTTTATTTTTTTTTTTATTCACAAGATAATCCAAGGCAGATGCAGATGCCTCAGAAAAGGGAAATCCTTCACGTATCATCTGAATGGTAGGCTGGAACAAGTCCTTCCATGGAAGCCTCCCATAAATGTTATGAGCCTCTTTGTATGCCTTCAGTTCTCCTGGTACGCCTATCCGCCGGGCGTTCACTATTATTGTAAAACAAATTAAAGTCGGAAATGTTGTTCCAAATAATGCATAATAAATAAAGCATATTTTTCGCATAAGCAAATATATTATTTTAAAGCATAATATAGATCTACCGGGTGTTTCATAAATTCCGTTTCTATTACAAACATCTATATATCTTTTACTATTTATGGTAGTAAATAAAATTAAATACCAATCTAAAGAGGATATTATATGGAAATATTAAGATTTCAAAAAGAAATACCGGAAAACTTTGACGTCATTTATGACGTCATTTCCGGCATGCAGTTTTCCAAGATGGCGTCATCCAAACAAATTTCAACAGTATATGTAAAACAAAATTAATGCAAGATCGGGGCAACAAATTTCAGTTACTATGACTATTACAAGACTCACGTTTAGATTATTTTCATTGTTTAAAAACTTTTGTTTTTGTACAATTCCATTCAGCATACTACATATCACGCAAACTTGAAAAATAAGCTAACTAGTGGGAGATAATATAGTTAAAATATCTCTTTTTGTACTATTCCATTCAGCATATTACATTTAAGTTTATTTTATCAAAATAATATGCAAACGCAAACTTAGAAAAAGGGCAAACTAGTGGAAGATAAAATAGAGCATATATATATATAGGGTGCGTCACAATCCATGCTTTAATACTACCGTCAACTACATCATGCCCACATTTTGCCTTACATTTATATGAGAGAAGAAGGGATCCTAATGTTATAAGATCCCGCATAAGTATTCAAACTATAATAGCTTTAGATAGACTTCAGGTTTTCAAATGTCCTCAACTGTATTTCAAGTTGTTGAGTTCGAACAGTCCGTTAATAAAACATTTTATTGTTTCTGAAGGGATTATAACCTGTGCACTAGATTAAAGAATTACTTTATCACTTTGCATGATATATTACAAACTGTTACATCTTTTACTCTGAACCATTAAAAAATTGAATAATTATATATTTATATAATTTATGTTTATGCTTTGATGTAAATAAACGGATTTCCGATAGGCAATTCCAAAGAGAAAACAAATATTGGAGTAGATTCCCGATTTAAACAATCTTTAAGTATATAGAAATGTTTATATTATGCGAACAAAAAGTGAAGAGAAAAGCCCAGGGACCTGTCAGAAGAGCTGACATATCTACTTGTACCAAACTGGAACTATAACAGATCGTACCGATAGTTGAGCGCGAAACTGTTATAACTCTCTATATAAAAATTGAGCGCGAAACGGTTGTAACTCTATGTAATGATCAAATAGAGTTACAACTGTTTCGCGTTCAACAATCAATATATGATCAAAGATTGCAATGGGAAATAATAATAAGCGTTGTGATTGATTAAAATTGTGTTTGTCAACTGTATCTATTATCAAAGTGACAACATGCATTTACGTTTACGTACACTATAAGTAATCATTCTAGACCAATGTTAGTGTGGTTATTATGTTTATACAACAATGTCAATCAGATGAACTGATCACAACATTAGAGTAAGTTACAACACTTTCTAGTAGACTCACTATTTTGGTCAGTTAATTCTAAATATGTGTTAGCAGTAAGAGAGACTGGCGTCGTCGCTTGTCCGTCTATTGTTAGTACACTTCTTGATCTCTTGTCATATAAGACAAATATTGCCCCTAAAATATTGATTTACAAAAATGATATCAAATAATTAGTACCCCGATGTTTCCACCTAAAAATATGACTGCCTAACAATTAATTCGTACAACTGCAGTACGATGTGTAATAAAGCTGTCATTTAGATCAAGAGATTGAACATATGAATAGAGATAATCTTGTGAGATGGTGAAACATTGCCTTTTATGCTAGTGTAGATGGTCTTCGAAAACATAAAAACACAAGGAAACAGACAACTGTCAGAACGATTCAATAGTCTTCAAATAACAGAAAAATAAATTGAAGATAAAAAAGTCGACATCTTAACAAATTTGGTACAATGGTTCCATAAGAATGTTAAGGTATTACAGACTGTTTCTGAAGAAAATATTTTTCACATTTATTAAAAGTAAATCGAACAATCAGGATGCCCTTTGGTAGTAACATGTAACAACAACAGAAAGGCACAGGGACATCCAGTAGCGCCACCTGGCAGCCGCCATGTTTATAAATGCAACAGCAATAAACTCTGAGGGCGCAGAAGAAACATTTCCGTGAAAACATTTAGAAATCCCGTGAGTGGTTTTGAGCAACTTTTAATAGTTCATCATAAATAGAGTCTGTGAAAGAAGTGACACCCAGGACGGTCAATTTCGAACTCATGGGCTAGATTTAAACCATAGGACACTATCACCAATTTGATAAATATCTTCACCCTGTGGGTTTGGACCAGAATATAATTCAAATAGTTTCTTTGATGCTTTTGGGAACAAGAGTTCAATATAAAATGGCTTCACTGAACATCTTCTTGTAAAATACCTTTGAAGAACCTGTAACCAATTCTTATCAAGTAATAAAGAAAACATATCGTTCGAAGAAAGTGAGCAAAACTTGAATATTAAGGGCGACCGCCTGAATAAAATAGGTTACCGTATTTGTAGTAGAGGGATAAAAGTAACGTGTAAAATGTTGCAAGCCGAAAATCAAATAGAATTGAAACAGTATCTCAACTTCATTATCTGATGTGACAGATCACAGACACGGATACTAGAGCATGTATCTGATCTTGATCCTGATGTACTTTTATCTTAAAATATGAACAATACCATGATACAATGTTCGTAAGCATATAGTGTATACGTACATAACAAGGAAGAAATACGTTTGATTGCATATTTCTGCATACATTTAGGTAGGTAGATAATTATCATGAAAAGTGTGTCATATTATGTCAAAATATTTCAGTTAACGGCCATTTTGATATGATATATTGTTAAATGGTAACAAAAATAAAACGTTACTACTCAGTCAGTTTCTATGAACAGCTTCTGTATAAAAGTTTACGTGATAAAGTAAACATCTTTCGTGAAAATAAAACAGTTGTTTTCGTATATAAATTAAAAAAATCCTTTTCGTTATACCGGTAATCAGTTTATTTTTGTTTCTGTCTAATTTTGTTCTATTTATAGCATTTTTAAGCGTTATTATATCATTACTGTATACAGTAGTGGGCACTCTCATGGTTTCCCCCTTTTAAATGAAAATCATGACGTAGCAGAAAATAAAAACTTAATGTTTTCATGACAAGTTCTCTTCTTCATGTTCTGTTATGCAGAAATATGCCTCCATAGAAACTAATTTGTTTTGATAGAGCAAACTTGGTAGGTGCAATCGATTAAATAAAGTGTTTCAAATACACCATGCACGTTTTAAATGGATGCAAAGGTTAAGGATTCTCATGCGCACCTTAAAGCACCCACCATTATAATCACTCATATTTTTATACTCCTTTTCAGTCATAAATTTTGGAACTGTCTCCCGTCCATCAATGTAGGTGGTCTCTTCATCATGCCTATCATATACCAGCATGAAACAACCTAACAAATACAAAATGTTTCTAGGGATTGAAGCTGAAATGATTAGATGCAAATGGCATTTTATTCCACTGACCTCTCGGCATGCGTACAAGCCTATAACACATAGGGATGGAAACTTAACATTTCAAATGACAGGGCATTGATACATAAATTGCTTCATTAATATTTTTGTTGACTTGGTGTATTTTGTCAATACCTTTTTAATAATGTACTTGTCAATAAGTTTTGTCATGTGTATTTTGTCAATGTTTGTTTTATCGTAGTCTTACATTTTGTAAATGATGTCAAATAATCTTTGCAATCGGTACTTTCTCTAAGTTTTTGCCATTTTGAATCATGAGTTTGTCAATTAATTCTTCTATTGTGTATTTGTCATTTTGAGTATTAATTAAATTTTTAGTTAGACCCATGTCTTGTTATTGTGAGCTATCTGTTTAACAAAAGTTTGTATCTTTTGATTTTGATTTAAAATATTCAAAGTGTAACCCTACAGTATTGGTATAATATTTCTCATTCCAGACTTGTAAGCTATCAAATGATAATGATCATGACTAGATGTTCTGGTTCCTGCGAAAGTCAAAAATAGAATTGTAAGCCTACAGAAGGCGAATGTATGGAGTGTATACTACAGCAAAATATTTCAAAATTGCTACTAACACGAATAATATGTAAAAGGCTATAGCGACCAAATAGTTACAGAATCTTCGCCGAGCTTTCCATACCTTTGTATTTTAATAAAATAAAAACATACAATTTTTGCAAAACGCTCCTTTCATTTACCTTCATGCTTCAATTTGTATTTTTGTCTTCTGCCGGAAACAGAAGATTATGCTTTTAACTTTGACTTTGAACAAACAAAACATTTGCAAACATACCTCCTCCGATTCCCATACTGTGTGGAGTTCGAACACCATTGCATATTAAAGTGGCTATGGCAGCATCTACAGCTGTGCCGTATCGGGCTAAGATGTCCCTGTAGGAATAAAAAATGAAAGCTTAGTCATACGTTAAAACAAAAAGCAAAGTAAGACAACGTTATCGAAGCAAATTGAAAAATGATTAGCAGACATACAACATAATAACTAATCAACACATGTGTAAATTTCTTAAGAACATCATATATGTACATCGGCTTTCAGCTTTTCTCATGATATAATTATGTTGATATGTTTGTTTTTACTGGTCTTACTATATCCTTTTTCTGAGGTATCCATCCTTAGGTTCGTTCGTGGTAGACGTCAAACGACGTGCTCAAAGTGATAGAGAGACTACGAACAGTATTGAGGGAAAAGATGTTATTTGTAACAAAAGGTACTTTCAGCCCTGACCGATAAATTTCGAAGTCATCGTCGTTGAATTTCCATATATCTAATGAAGTAACGTTACTTTTCTTCTTTAATAGCATTGTTATTTGTCTTAGGTTTGTCAGTTAATTAATCATTTTCAAAAGGTAAATGCTTAAAGCATAATCTATCTCTGATTTCTGTGATATCCCGCCTTCCGAGACTACGTTTTGCTTGATGCATGACACATTATCAGCTTCCCACTTCGATCGCTACATAACCATGCCCTCATAAGTTACTAATTGCAATGTCCCTCTATAACACGCACAAATATTGATACAAATGTCAGAAGTAGATTCACAAAGACAAAGTAACATAGTTTCTACAGTATTCGAACGTATGGCAGGAAAAATAAAGCATGTGGTCATGAGAATGCATCAATCAAAACAAGCATAGAGAATCAAGGTCTCAAAATACCATAGGCAGTCCAGCTGAAATTCGCAGTTTGCGTAGTACATAACAAACGTAGAGCGTGTTATTTTTAGGTTGCTTCGTATGTAACAAAATTCCACATTGAAACATATACCAGATAAGAATTCAAAACCAATCGTAAAAGATCTTTGATCAGTTTCTGATGCCATATTGAATATGTATTTACATAAACCAGTGAATTAGTGAGTATACTGAGCCCCGTTTGATATGCTTATTCTATACAATCATTTATGCTGAGGACAATTTCGCTCTGGCAATCGGTTTCTTCTTCGATAAAACATAGGAGTTTTCCCATGCAGCTTTGATATCTCAGGGAGAGATATTTGGCTTTATTTTTAAAATAAAACATATCAAATGATGTTCATATAATCCGAACGATTAGCCTTGTTTATTGAAACAACTTTTCAATGACGAAAAGAATGAAAGCTTTCCCAGTACAAAAATAAGAGCAAAATTGTATCAAATGTATTTTTATAAGCACATTAAAATGGTAAAAACCTGTCGTACACAATATTTATTCAAGATTATGTACCACATTCCCTAAATTCTTGCAGTAACATAGTAACTCTGTAGAAGAAGAATGCATGGCAATAGTTATGTTCCTGTTTGGCTTTGCATTTCGATTAAGATATTACTAGCATAATATTCCGGCATGTATAGTCGTTGTTGGTTTTCAGATTTATTTGACAAATAAAAAAAGGGGAAATTTATTTTAAATAAAGACATAGACCATCTGCAGCTCCAATATTCTTTCATGTTGATTAACTGTTAAAGAAGGAAGGTTAATTCAAAAGATAAAATGTTTTGAAACATGAAAAAGGACGAAACCCCTACAAATTTTCCTAAGGGCGATTGTGAAGTATTCATAACTGTGTCGTAGATTTACATGATAGACAATGGTTCCTTTGTATTACAACTGTATCTGCACAGATTGCAAAAAAAAAAATAATACAAAAATGTAACGGCGTTAAGTCTTAAGCCATTTGATCCGTAAATGTAATCCAAAGAAAATTAAAAATTTTCTTGTTTCAAAACCAGGATTTGTCAAATTGTTTTCACTTTGGAAATGTTCTGTAAATGTTTAGATTACAATGATGTTCATGCTATTTGAGCACCATTAAGTTTCCGTGAACGATCAAGACATTAACAATTTTCACATCCTATACAATATATCTGTTTATATGTCTTATATCTTGGGGTATTTCTGGACGAAACATAAAATTCCATAGAACATGTGAAACGAAAAAGTCAAACAGCCAGGTTAAGTTATTTCAGAATCAAAAGTATTGGAAGATATTTCACAAAAGAAGCTGCAGAAACTCTTTTGTTGCCTCTAGTTATTTCCCATCTTGACTATTGTAATGTAGTCCTCTACGGAATCGTACAGAGAGAGATAAACAAATTGCTGTATATTCAAAACATGTGTGCCAAACTAGTTTTTAATCGCAAGAGATTTGACAGCTTCAAGCAAGCTTTGTGTGACCTGCATTGCCCACGATCTATATTAAAAGAGCACTATTGCATTACTATACATTTTGTAGCGGAATTCAGGGCTAAAACACGGACGACTGCATTAGGGAAGAATTACATTGAGTATATTACCCGATTGGTCTTGATAAAAGACAGAACAACTTAGTCAAATGTAATATGATAAGTAATTCGCAATGCCTTATCTAACTATCATTTTAGGAAATCCATTACAACATATTAACGCCGAGACAATGTCAATAATACACCGTTTTTACTGTAGACAAAAGGAGGAAGTATTTGCAAATTACATACGATTAGATGCATTTACTCATATAAATGCAAATCTTTTGTCTGCCATGACCTTTGCGTTGATTTTGGTACTGAAAGTCTGACTGTTAAAAGGATCTAGACGAGGAAGCACGAACACGTAATGAAATCCCATTAAAGCTTTTAGATTCGATATAATTGATAATGTCTGATATTTGTTGAGTGGCTTCGAAATAGTTCTACGATTACTTAAGTTACTGAATCTGTAGTGATTCGTGACAGAATGTTATAGGCTTTTGGAGCAGGGATAGATTAAACTATGCCATTTTTGTCCCAAGAAACCATTTATTTTAAATCACACGTACACAAACGGACAAGCCTCTCCTTTTACGAAGTACCGTTTAAAAGAGATGAAAATGTACGATTTTAAGAAATAGCAGCACAAAAAGAACTGCCATAAAAATAAAATTATTAACATAACACTGACAAACACGTGAAACAAAAATTAATTCACAGACAATAATCTAAGAACCATTGCGGGCAGTAGTAGGTCCGCTATATTTTAATACGGTTTTATAAGTGAAGAGTAAAAATATCATGAAATTAATGCAAATCTCCTAATTAGGTAAGATTTAGAATGGGTAAGCATCACTTATAAATGTGTAGCTTTAAAAATGTCAAAAGGTTTTTGATTTTATGTTTGTATTCATGTAAACGTTAAACTATTTAATACGTTTTTGTAAACGTTTGAAAGTAGTGTACAGTTTTATTGTTTGGCCAGTATAAAACACCGTGCCGTAACAGATAAATTAAATAAAGTGGATCCGTTGTATTACCAAGACTCGTCTTTTTAAAATGTTTATATATGTTTGCTATGACACAGATGGCAAAATTGGTTTTACAGAACTTTGGTGTTTCAAAAAGTTTCCTGCGTAGGCTCACTAAAACTAAAAAACTCGGGAATACTAGTTCGCCCCACAAAGGGCAATAAAAGCAATAATGTGTCATTAGCAACCAACAAAAAAAAAACAATGGCCCATTTCATCAAACTGTATCTGTATTTGTGATTGACAAGTATGCCATTATTTCTTACAGATTCGAATAGTTCTTGTAAATTTCATGTTCATATACAAATGTTTGTTAATACAACGCAAACCACGTGATATCACATGACAAAAAGCATTTACCTGCCTATATCCGAGCATGCTTCGTGGTCCGACACGACGACACCTACAGCTTCAAGAACTTCTTTCGGTGGTTTCCTAGTTCCCTGTTCCTTGTTACTATATCCCACAGCAAGTCCTATAGCAAGTCCAAGCCCATACAGTAACAACATGATCAAGATCACCGAGGCGATGATCAATCGTTTCTTTGTACATTTGCAACATTTTACTGACTGTTCCTCTTTTACGTACGGTTTTATATGACCACCAAACAATAAACTGTAAACAGAATACGCTTTGGTCAAAATATATATTCTGGCAAACATTGATAGCAGTCAGGTTACAGATACATATACATCTAGTGGTGTAAGATAAAAGGATTTTACACACATAGCCTGACTTTCCTGCATAAATTGCTGATAACACTACTAAAATCCATTTGGTTATTTTCGAAAATTAACTGTGCTTACTCAGATAGCATGTGACTGAAGAAAATGTTATAATAAAGTGTTCTGCCATTGTCACTACATGTACAACAACACACTAAAATAATTTAACAAATTGAAATTGTCTAAAAAACTGTTATTTAATGCGTGTCAAAATAAACTACAGTTCTAGTTAATTTTAAAGTTTGTATATTGTGACTGCTATGATCATAGTCCTGAATGATTGATGAAATTGAAAATTCTGGCATAAAATGACAACATTCAGGCATACAAATGTACGTATGTAGCCTTTTTTCCTACATACATCGCTGACATTTTTATACCTTTAGTCCCATAGGAATGCAGAACACAGGCGAAAGCTGTACACGACTACCTTTGAACGCTCGAAAGTAATCCAAATATCGAACCCGGACAACAGAAAGGCACTTACAACAATTATACAATCCATTAACTTAAAGTCATCTTTGAAAAACATCTATATATTGTGTTAGATCTAAAACATGTACATGAAACATAAACTATATTTCGTGTTAGACCACACAAGTATATGTTATTTTATCCGAAAAAGCTTATGCTAGATCTGTGCGAAAAAGACATCCAGGATCGTGAAATAAGTACATACTCTTCATTTTCCGGTATCCGTTCAGGGTCCTTCTTCTCTTCTGTCATATTTTCTTCACGGTGCCTATTAATCTACCGACGAACCTAAAACAGACGAGATATTACATTATAAATGTGATTATTGAAGTCGTTCACTTTAAATAATTGTACATACCGTGCTGAAACAACCAATGTTGGGTAACCGGCTTACAGTTACCCAGTTACTGAGTTGCAAATAAAATATAAATAGAAAAATAGATAAAGTAATTTCTATGGTCTTTAATGTTTAGAGAGAAAAATTGCTTCCTTCACAACATGATTTCTAATCGATGATATCCTCATTAATATGCTACATATTCAAAACGTTAGATACAACTGCCAATGAGAACATGACAAGGTATTATCCTATATCAGCAGATAGTGCTTGTATGGAAATAAGTTTCATCATATTTTGCGTTCAGAATCAGCTTGGGGAAAATTACAAGATTTTCTTCCAAATAGCATAGAGCGTGTGATCATTAATTTTATCAGCCGATGACAGGACAACTCAGAATGGTGTTGATTAAATGTGACGATCAAAGTCTTCCTATTATAATAAAATGTCTTAATTACTTATATACTTTCTAAAACTATAAACTCTGTTACAATATGGGAAAAAAGAAACAATGGATGAAAGCAGTACGTACTGATTCGGTATGACGGTATATTATGCTGAATAGCTTGTTACATACCTATAGCAAATACCATGGCAGTGTCTGCCACATTGCTGGATGCCTTTGCATCAAACAATAAATCTAGCAGTCAGGTTAAGATTGTCAGGATATAGAAGCGGCATTAACTTTGATCAGTATCATTTTATACTACCTCAACCATTCATGTTTATACAAATATCGTCTATTTTGGGAAAACTTCACATTTTCCATAACCTATATTTATTTTGTCACAAATTTGCTCTTTTGAATACTTACATAACGATCGAATAAAACGTGATTAATAGAGCCATTAAAAAGGTCATTTATTTCGAACAGAAACAAACGTTTATTAAAACTGTGATGAGAACAAAAATACTTGCAATAGATAATTGCCTATAGTTAAACAAAAGTAGGAAAAATAAAGAGAGTGGACTGGTTGATACAACAACAAAATGCATTTCTCGTATGAGATCTCTCTGCAGTACTCGCACTTTCCAGGTGCTTTCATAAATGTTCAGGCTGTTCATAAATTATTCTGAGTCAGCTGATCCTTATCATGTACATTCCGCAACATTATCAACTATATCAGTAAAGCATAACACTTAGCGTCGTGTTTGATTTCAACTAAGCTTGACTTTTAAATGATATCGTGACACCTTGATGCCCTGAACATATTTTCTTGATAACTGCACTGCTTCTAAGAATAACAAGTTGCTGTTTTCAGATCTATTTGTAAGACTTAACTATTATCTAAGGCGTAAACAACAATAAAAGCCACAAGGGCAAAGTTATGTTATTTGATTATTATCAGTTATTTTACTGATATGCATTTTTTTCGAACTGTTTATCTAGCTAACACATCACACTTACGTCTGAAAAACCTTCAACGCAGAATCAAAAGTACCAGAAAATAATATTATCTGTTTATTGCACGAATGTATCATTGGAATTTAAATATTTAAAACCTATCGCAATGCATCCTTCTAAATGTAGATAAATGTTTCAAATATCATATTGAAAGCGGTTGCTTCCTTTTTACGTCATCACTGACAAAGGTTTTATATTTTTTCTTCCCTTATTTTCATGTGGGCAGTTTTTCAAGTTTAAATGTTAATTTGCTATAGAGTGTTGAAATGTTAATTTTCCTTAGTGTATAAATGTTAATTTTCTATAGAGCTTTTAAATGTTCATTTTTTAGAATATAATCACTGATCAATGCTAATGGGGGAATACTACTAAAGTTATGGCTAAAATACAGATAATACTTTTCTAACTTTGAGTGAAAATCGTGTTTTACTGTCCTTTTCAAGGTTGGTTTTCTGTTGTTGTTTTTTAAATTTATTTTCATGTTTAACTTCAGACAAAAAATAACTAAGAAAATTTAGTAAGTTTTAACTCATTTTCTATAATCATCTCAATTGATCATACATTTCTATGATAAAGCAGTACAGCTATTTATTAATATTTTAGCAAGCTGCAGCGGTCCGCTATATTTAATACGAGGTACGAAAAGATGCATGGAGACTTAAGCACTAGATCGAATATATGCGTCTCTCTTCTTTTAAAAATTGAGGTAATTCTGAGATGAAAAATGTGTATACACAGTCTATTTTTTAAATGGAAGAGTTGTCGCTCGTCATTGAGTTGTTGTTCGTTTTATAGAAGAAAGCTTGTTTCACGTTTCAGGTGCCGTCTTCGTTGAGAAAAATGGAAATATGGTTTCAGTGACAGTTTTATAAAAGCAATTATCGGTTGCTGTGCATTTAAAAGTGTTAAATTAATGATAATGCCGCATTAGTATTTGAAGTTGGTGCTTAAGAAATAAAAACAAATCGGACTAATGACATGATAGTCCTTTCTTCACAGTGATCCCCCTTGTGTTGTTATTGTTGGTAGAGATTTCGACAGTGGAAAGGAAGCATTTTCCGCATGCAGTTGTGTTTTTTTTAAAGATTGCCCTAGTCATAATAGGAAAAGCAATATTTGGAAAGTTATTATTTCTTACTGGTAGCAGGAAGAGTTTGGTGTATTGGGTTAAAAGCTGTTATTTCCTCTACACTTCTTTACACACACACACACCTATTTTAGCTGGATTATACTTGAAAAAAAAACGCGCATCATTCTTCTTTAAGTACAAAAGTTGTATCTAAGATTATAGACCACTATACTGACTATACATTTCCAAGAATGAAAAGAGCTCTTATATCAACATACATGGCCTATTATAAAACTAAGGTACGAATTTCGTATGACAAATAGAACAGTAATAGATAAGAATAAAATACCTCTTAACACAGAAAAGTGAAAAGCATTTCGGGGCATAAAATAACATTACAGGTTGGTATGCAAACTGTATACTGTGTTTAGAGTTTAGAAACTAATATTCAATGTAGGATCCCGAAATTCAAAAATGGTCGCAATTGTTATACATAAGGCGTAAAATTATTACACATCTAAGTTATGGTTAGGATTTAGCATTAATTAAATCTTTGTCGAAAGTTTTCACATATGGGGTAAAATATTTCACTGTTTTGATCATTCTAACATTTGTGAGCATGTTTAATTTTCAATATTTCAAAATAAAGAATAAGACGTAACATTGTTGAGCCTGGGACATATCTAGTTTAGTAGTTTTATACTTTTTCACGTCTCATCCATGTAAATATCATACAATACATACACTTTTCTAAAATCACATAAAATTTCATGGCAACTTTATAACAGAGTTACAAGAGACTGACACAATAATAATCTCATTAAAACATGACAACTATATTATAGTGTTTAACATTAGACACATTTTGATTAAAATAGTTAAGTTATACCTGCTTATCTACATAACCATAATCTATTTTTGGTAAAAATTATTTTTATAAAGAAGAATTGTAATAGGAATATATTGCAAAAAAGGATAAAATTCGATGATAATCCTTGGCTATGGCTAAATACAAAAAAAACCAAAACATTTATCTAGTAAAAATTGTCTTTGTTTAAGAACTTAAATGAAGATCTTGGTTGGCACACAATCCTATCACGTCTTTGCTGGAGAACAATAGGGTAAATGTATCGGTGTCGGTGAAGTTATCAAAGTGACTAAAAAGAGATCTCGCTTTCAAAATAAGTGGAAACCGAATTTCATCATACACAGGACAATTCAAATTTACATGTATTTTATTTTTCACATAATCACAAAAATGACATTTCCTGGGTTCTTCACTTAAGATTCTCAAATCCTAATTGGTGCAACTCTACATCGGAAGTTGCTAAATGCAGTTCTATGAACTATGGGTATAATGAGAGTTCAATAATCTTCGACCATGTAATCTGTTTTGGACAATTTATATATTGACTGTCATATGGTAGATATCACACCAATCATTTAAAGCATTAACTTACAATTGTTAGTCAGAGGCTGACTCTGCAAGTCGAACAGTGTCATCAACATAGAGTAATCAACATACTTTCTCATTTTCAAAACACACTCCAATATATTATGATTTCAAATAATAGTTAAATCATTGATTATCTATGAATATTTTCACACCTACATCCAGCCTGAAACCTATAAAATTTATCCAAGGTTCACACAAAGTTAAATTCGTGTTTAATATCAGAATTCAAAACCGATAGCCGTTTCACTTCCGAGACGTTATGCATGCAATAACGCGAAGAAGAAAACAAAACGTGCAACTGGGGTAAAATGAGACATACTCAATGCGCAAAGTTTGCAGTCTTTCAGCTGTGTAAACATTGTATAGCTGTATGATTAATGCCAGAAACAATTATTGTACTTCTACA
>JAUMHA010091075.1:0-33146 GCA_032359765.1 Saxidomus gigantea
ATGAAACGAACGACAACTCAATTACAAACGACAACTCTTGCTTTTCCAAAAATATTGACTGTGTCTACAGTTTTCATTTCAGAAGTACCTCAATTTTATAATGAAGAGAGACGCATATGTTCGATCTAGTGCTTAAGTCTCCGTGCATCTTTTACTCACCACGTATTAGATATAGCGTGCGGCCCGCAATAACGATACTACTTGTATATTGATGTTGTTTTGTTTCAAAATAGTATGTTATTTATTGTGCTAAAAAGATAACGACGACTCTACTTATGTTTTCTTACAACTCTTGAATGGTAATATATTGCCTATTTGTTCTGATATTAGCAATTCATATATTACCGGTAATTACAATGTCATCGATGCCACATCTTTTCCATAACAATGTCATATATATTGCGTAAACGGATAGCACGGTGTGTTTAAAGCTCTGTTTTCTCATCAGTATATAGGGATGTCCATATCACCACATTATGAGAAACAATTTACTTTGTACATGTACTAAACACACTTCTGTCATGCAAAATGTGAAACTAACAGTTCGATCTGTGTCAAGTAGAAACCGGACCCTCAGAAATAAAAACAACACACACAAGATAAGTCATCCAACAATGTGGATACACACCTGCCGAGGCACACTGCACCTTCAGTATAAAAGTATACAATAGCAAAGCAACAACCTCAAGAAGTGAATACTCTATTGTGCACATTTCAAGCATAACTAACCACGAGATCGACGCCTAGGAACGGTCTGACACATTTGAAAAGAAGTATTGAGCTTTCTTCATTATCCTTTACACGGCTTTTAGCCGATATCTCGTTACATATAATTTGTGGAATAAAGTCGTTAAATTCAATATGTAGAATATAATTAATCGTATCTTCCAGTCACCGAGTTCATATCTAAATGATTTTAAACTTGATGCCTTATGATCATACATTTTTCAGTCGCTTGGGTGCAGAGGTCGGAGCTTAGAATTGCTCTAGATGTAATGTTTTATTTTGAAAAAATCAACAAACAACGTGCATTCATTTGAAGTGATGTTGCACGTGTATCTATTGAAAGCAGTTATATGCATTTAGATGCTTACTTTGCAATGAAATTACAACATTTTCTCCCTGAACAACCAATTAATCTATAAATGCTTCAACAAAGTGTTTTATCAGACTGGGCTTGAAATATAGCAATAGTATGTGAAATATAGCAATAATATGTGAATCATAAATAAAGGAATTCAGTACCTGGTTGAACTTGTAAATGAAATGCAGTTCCTGTTGGATGCATTTTACAATGCATGCTTAATATGTTGTTTATAACTAAAGGAATGTTTAACAACTGAGAAATCTGGCCAAAATAGTGGAATAGGGCGGCAAAAGAACATTGTTATGACTCACGTTGAATCCTCTCTTTATGTGACATCGTTGTTGTCCTTTAAATCCTAACTAAGTCTTCTGTTTATCTTTCTGCTAATGTATCAACATACATTCGGACTAAAAATATATTTTGAAAAGTTTTCCAAACTGTAACTATGTACATATATATCCGGTTTTGCCTTATATCGTTGGCATGAATTCAATTACTTAATATGCGTTTAACACACACATTAAAGTGTTGCGTGTTAAGTCTATGTTTTGCCCTTCTCATAAGAATTGTAAGCTTTACATTTTTTACTGAGAAACAATTTCCACAAACTTAATATTTTTGACATGTTTTCTAAACATTTTTTGCAACGATACAGATACATAATCGGAAGAATATCCTTTGGCACGTTAAATGGGTAACGGATAATAATGAGGTATGCCGAATATTAAAACAGTATTGCTGCACGTATATGTTTATAAAACGTACCTAAGAAAAAAATGAATCCTGTGTTGGCAGATCGTAATAAAACTGGAAGGTTAGTGGAAATAGTCATTAAACTCATTTGTAGGAAAGGCTGTTGTGTAATATTATGATGATACATTGTTTGAAAGTTTGTTATAGAGGAAGGATTCAAGGTTGACTTAATTGCACTTGATCACTGGTTTTTCTATGAAAAAGGACATAAGGCACCGCAACTCAGCATTCAGCCCAAAAATACAGTGCAAACATAACAAAGGATCCTGAATATTTACTGAATGGCTTTCGTGTACATACAGTCAAGGTGTTGAAATTATGCTTATGACCATGTTGAATTATAGAAGGCAAGTATGTAATCATGAGGACTGCTGAATAAGATATTGTTCAGCAGGAAGTTATACAACCACATTACTATATAAAAATTGATTTTATTTCATTCGATTTATTATTCAATAAATTATATAATATTATATGTCAATATCTACATGTATAAAAGTATCACACTAATGTGCAATTATTCAGTTGTAAATGTACCAGTATGTCAACTTAAATATTTTATCTTAATGGCAACATGTCTAGAGTATGCAGAGTAGGATTAAAATTTACTTTTTTTTGTACATGTAAAAATAGATAAATGTATCAAAATTTAAATAACGATTATTTCGAAAATCTAATAAAGTTTGGCAGAAGAAATATGCATTGACACAACACAATTTTTAGCTTTTGTCTATTTTGAGTGTTCCTGTTGGCGTCTGTATCAATGCATAACACATATTAGGTAGTCCACATGGTCCTCATTTGTCAATTGCGGTCAGTTTCTAGTGTGATTCTTTACCCACTTAGCATCTCAAAACAAACCTAAATAGAAACAAACAAAACATCATCGAAGTGAAGACGTGTCTAACGATTGAGCCTATTTAGACTAGATAAGGTAAAGTTCAAGTGTTTGAGTACCTCTAGAATGTTTGAGAAGATCTGTTTCTTGACATTAAATATCAACGTGTCGAATGCAAACACTGATTCAAGTCGGAATTTATTGTTCAAAACTAGTGTTTCATACTTGTCGAATGGCTTCTTGAAACATGGAAACGATGACTGAACAACGTATTCAAATCAAAACCTGAAATCTACCGACCTATTTGTCATTTCAATACTCTAGGACTCAAAACAGATGTGTAGATTTCAATATACGGTTAATGAACGGACGTGTAAGCAATTCAAACGAATGACAAATACGCATTTACTTTACTGAATAGTCGCCCACAACAACACACAAAACGTCTTATCTAGCCATTATGAACGAATCTACATAAAATCTCCGCTTGAAAACCCAAGAGACATGAATCACGTTTGATCCCATCGATAGAAAGTTTATGTATTTATAAATAAGGATATTGCTAGCTTTACTTTTCAATTAATATACATTTTCAGCACTTTGTTTAAACTGCAAATTCATATTCAACGGGTAACGTTGGCTACAAAAATGTGATTATTATTTCGTCAGTGCTTATAGTATATATTTCTTTCATTAATAGTATAATGATCTTAAAATTGCAAGACGTAATGGAAATAACCACATACATGTATCTGGGCAGATGGTTAAATAGGTTGTGTTCAAATTCATATGCACACACACCTCTATAGAGATTAATTCCAACTCTACGCAGACGCTACGTTTCTACATTCATGATTTTATATAAAACAATTATACATGGCTAATTAGGTTGCATTTGAGACGCACGTCTGTTTGACCTTACTTTCAAATCGATTACATTACTCTAAAACGTTTTGAATTTATTGTTTTATTTCAGATTGTTTATACTCCTAGCCGTCCATAGATTTCTCCCCTGCTGAACTAGCCCTTATCAAATATATTCCCTTTTCTATATAGATCACAGTATGTTTGTCATGCTACTATATCCTGTTATCATATTGATTATTCCATCCTTATGAGTCGAAAACGATGTTTTTATTCTGGTCATCTGCCCACAGACGAGTTTATGCCTGTTTTGTAATAAGACTATACAATGTAATGTCGGTATGAATATGTGTCCACTGCAGAAATAAAATTGAAATCAATTTTTATCACAAGATATATAGACCACTGTCACGTGACAGTCAGTACATGTATGATATAAACATCAAACGGTTATTCACTTGCACCGATTTCAAAAGACAGTAGGTAGTTATATTCAAAGTACATGATATTTTGTGATTCACATAATACTGTGCGTACTTAAATCAGTGCTTTAGACGGAAAAGATTTTTCACAAGAAATTAATTAACCAATAAAATATTTTTATTCCTCTTGGCAGTTGTATCAGCGCATGTTTATTTTTTGAAAATGGTTTTAACCTACAATTGGTTCGTCCGTAATTCCCTTTGTATATTTCAAACTGTCGAACCGTCATGGAAAACTTCTCTATCCTATGCACTTATTTCAAGTAAAATTAATGAAAGATACCCAAATTGAAGAAAATAAGCTGAAAATATGTGCGAGAGATTAAACGTAAATTTACATTTTATCTGTGTTCCACATTTGTAGTTTCGTTTGCAAGCAAGCTTGTCATGCTAATATACGGAAGATTAATCATTCATATCTCCTGCACGGATATTTCTTTGAAGATGCTTAGCTGCTTGGTCGTGGCCATATAGATTTTCTGAAGCATCCATCAAAATACGATTACTGGTATGATTAATGTTTGTCTGAAAATATGTTTGGTCTTTGAACACACGCTTTTTTTGTTATGCTTTGGACGATACACAACTCGATTTGACACGACTCAACTGACAAAGACAAAGCACATTGTAACCAATCCAAGAATTATTAGTCTATAGCACTTTATTTATTGCTTCTGTCTAGAAAAAATAAGGAGACATATACTTAAATATATTCTTTTTGTTTTTGTGCTTAAAAGACAACGACGACTCTACTACAGCTTGCTGACAACTCTTGTCAGTTATCGATATTGCCTAGTATTTGTTCTGATATGGACATTTCATATATTACCGGAAATTACAATGTCATCAATGCCCCATGTTTTCCATTAAAATTCCATAGATATTGCGTAAAAAGGGTAGCACGGTTGTGGTGAAAGCTCTGCTTTCTCGGCAGTTTAGAGAGTTCTCCATATAATCACAGTATGAGACATGTAACAAAGTTTCCCAGACAATTTACTTAGTAGTCTTTACATTCCTGTCCTGCAAAATGAGAGTACTGTGCCAAGAAGTGTCTAATGCAAACACTGATTCGGAATTTATCATTTCATACTTCTTTTAACACTTGTCTATAGTAAGGATACATTACGAATCCGAACATACACTAAATCGTCTTTAATAGCCTGGTATACAGTGAAAATAACTTAAAACGTGGAAATTATGATAGAATGTTAAATTTATTTATATTATTTGAAATAGAATATTCAAATCAAAACCTGATGACCATTACCGACCTATTTGTTCTTTTAATACTCTAAGACTCAAAACAGATGTGCCGATATCAGTAATTACATACAGCTAATGAGCGGATGTGCTTGGATTTGAAACGAATGACAAATACACATTTACTTAACTGAATTGTCGTCCTCGACAACACAAAATACGTACTATCCATCCGCTTTGAACGAATCTACATAAAAATTCCGCTTGAAAACCCGAGAGACATGAATCACGTCCGGACCCCTGGATAGGAGGTTTATGTACATGTATCAATGAATAAGGATATTGCCTTTCAACCTTTCAACTATATATTTTCAGCACTTTATTCAAACTACAAAATCATATTTAACGGGTAACCTTGGCACTAACAATGTTTTTGTTACTACCCGTCAATACTGATTTACAGCATTTATATTCAATTATTTCGTCAGTGCTAAAATTATAATTCTTTCTTTAATTGCCATATTACAGTCAAAGAACTGCAAGACATAATTGAAATACCCACTCACCTTGACAGATGATTTTAGGAATGTGTTCAAATTCATATGCACACACACCTGCAAAAGAAAATAATTCTGCGGAGAAGATGCTACGTTTCTACAATATTTGAAATAATTAATATACAGTGGTGATAAAAGAGATCGTTTCTATTAAAGTTGTGTTATTATTATTATGGTACATATTATTGTGTCCAAGAAGAAGAACACAATATTTATCACAAAATATCCACTTTGCGAGTGGAATGGCGTAACCTGTTGGTGAGTGCAGGGGACGTAATCTGTCGATGTTTTGATTCTATTAATTTGAGAGCTTTTATACGCACATGTTAATGTTGGAAAACAACTGTTTGAAGTATGAGAATAACATTATAAATATTTCAAGGTTGGTTATTACTTGAAATAACCATTTCGATTGAATGTTGCATTTAAGACGCACTTCTGTTTAACCTTACTTTCCAATCGATAAAATTACTCTGAAACGTTATTCTTAGCCGATCATGGATTTTCCCCATGTGGACTTGTCCAGACTCCCAATTAAATATATTCCATCTCTTACAACCATCTATGCATGTTTGGACAGTGAAAACCTTAATAATGTCGTTGTTTTTTCCTTTTTTATAATTTACTTATTCCGGCACATCTTTTTACTTTTTACATGTACATACTGATATAATATATTACTCCATCCTTATGAGTGGAGAAAGAATTTGTACTCTGGTCATCTGCCAATAGACAAGTTTGTACTTCTATTCCTACGATTGTAAGTGGTTTACCATAACGATATGATAAACATTGAAACCAAAACTTACTAAGTGTTTTCCAGTGATGTTTCACAATATATATTTGTATGTGTTTATTTATTATTAAGTAGTACTACGTTTGAAAATAAAAATGAGATGTTACAGAGAGTCAAAATTAGATTTTTTTAAGAAATCGTGCCTGTTTTGTTATAGGGCATATAATGTGGACATGTAAATATGTCCAAGGCAGAAATAATATTGAAATACATGTTTATTGGATATAAACCAGTACAGTCAGTACTTGCATGGTATAAACATCAAACGATAGATACTGCAAAATTGAAAACTTGCATTGATTTCAAGAGATATCAAGTAGTTATATTCGAAGTACATGATATGTGATTCACATAATATTGTACGCACCTAAATAAGTGCGTTATTAATCTTAGACGGAAAAGATGTTCACAAGAAATAAGAAATGGATAATTCAAGTTTTCAGCTAGGATTTTGAAAGTCTATTCTTTAATTACTTTATAATAAAATTTAATATGTTTCATAAGATACTTTCGTTATGTGCCTAAAACAGAGACTTCGTCAGTTCAAGGTACAACGAGCGATGAAATTCTTAATCCAAATTAATTAACGTTTACACAATTATTCCTCTCGGTGGTTGTATCATATGTTCTTTTTTTACGAAATGGTTTATATGTACCTAAAATTGATGTCCTGAATTATCTTTGTATATTTCAAATGGAAAACTTCCCTCTCCCATGCACTCAAATAATTTAAGATATTTGATTTTAATAAAATAAGCTGAAAATATATGCGAGAGATTAAAAGTAAATGTATATATTATCTGTGTTCCACATTTGTAATTTCGTTTGCTAAGCAATCTTGTCATGGAACTATACGGAAGATTAATCATTTATATCTCCTGCACGGACATGTCTTTGAAGTTGCTGAACTGCTTGGTCGTGGCCGCATAGATTTTCTGAAGCATGATTTATGTTTGTAAATATGTTTGGTCTTTGAACACACGCTTTTTTCGTTATGCTTTTGGCAATATAAAACTCGATTTGACACGACTAAACTGACAAAGACAACGCACATTGTAACCAATCCAAGATTTAATAGTCTATAGCACTTTCTTTATTGCTTCTGTCTAGAATAAAGTATTTTAATGTTGTTTTGCTTAAATATATTCTTTTTGTTTTTGTGCTTAAAAGACAACGACGACTCTACTACAGCTTGCTGACAACTCTTGACAGTTATCGATATTGCCTAGTATTTTTTCTGATATGGACATGTCATATTTAACCGGAAATTACAGTGTCATCAATGCCCCATGTTTTCCATTAAAATTCCATAGATGTTGCGTAAAATGGATAGCACGATTGTGGTGAAAGCTCTGCTTTCTCGGCAGTTTAGAGAGTTCTCCATATTATCACAGTATGAGACATGTAACAAAGTTTCCCAGACAATTTACTTAGAACTTAATACATTCCTGTCCTGCAAAATGAGAACATAACACCTGAGAGCTATATTCAAGTACTGAGCAAAGTAGTAACCGGCCCCTCAGGAATAAAAACAACTCACAGAAGATAAATTATCCAACCGTGAGGAAAATGCACCTGGCGAGGCACACTACAGCTTCAATATCACTTTATATAATAGCTTAGCAACAAAAAAAAGTGAAAATCCAAGGGTGCTAACATCTAGCATAACTAAAACACGAGATTGCCGTATAGGAATGGTCAGTTACCCGAATTACGGGTCATTCAAGGTTTGTAATAGTTTGTAGGAGTTTCTTCCTAAAATAATATTCAACGAACATAGAATTTGCCTTTAACCATAGTACATGCAATAAGACAAAGAACGTTGTTAATTGATGTACACATTTAAACTTTTCTGAGGTAAAACATATCTTAACAAAAAACAACACATTGTTTAATACTGTTTTGTAAAAATATCTTCCAGTTGCTACAGTGTTTGTGAAGACAATGTGATTGACCGCAGTAATCGATAACATATTAGATTGAAATGAATATTTCGTACATTATTGGAATTACAAGGTAATCCAAACATCATGATTTTCATTTAAATTCCAAGAATTTACTTAAATGGATACAATTGTAGTGTGGGAAGTTCTCCCATCTCAACAGTCTTAAAGCTGCTCGCTCTTAGATTGTGGTTAAAATAAAGTGAACGAGCAGCTGTTGACATAAACATAGTTTTCCGAACAATTTCTAAGATTTACTGACATCGTTTACCTCTAAAAGATAAGTATGTTACGTTAAAGTATGTTCCATGTGCAAAGAAAGAAATTCGAGTCATAGTCTGAAATTATGTAACAAAGGCCTAGCGTTTTTAGAAATTGTCTTTGCCTCTAAAGATTTTATCTAATTAATAAATCACGTTTATGGATTTAATGTAGTGTAATATCATTGACCACATCCCCCGAATCTCCCGCCAAAGTTGTTACAACACGAACCAGACAAGCAACGTTCCATTATCTTGTAACTGTTTGCATTTGATATCTATCGTATTATCAATATCTTTTTGAATAAATAGACAATTGCAAAAAATTGCAATTTGTTTATTACTCACTTTCTATCATCATAATCAATAAACTTAATTTCACTGCAAACCGGATCACGTTGTTACATAGCCAATCACAAAGTTCTTGTTCAAACTGGTTTCTACTATGAATTGAATACTTATATTTCCCTAATGAAATTTTTCGGTGATTCTTGAGTACATGGTGTAACATGCCGATCTAATTATATTGAACTTGTAGGTAGATTTAGGGATCTTAACATTCGAAGTAGCTAAATTGAATTTTAGGCACGGTATCATGTTAACGTATTAAATTTCCAATTCCCTACACTTATAATGCAGGCATGTAATTTCCAGTCGGTAAATACTAGTAGTCGAATGAGTTGCACAGAGCAATATTCAAGAGTTTCTGATAATTTGCAGCAATACATTACAATAAAAATATTTTGTAAAATGATGTTTTGCAGGAAATAATGACATCCATAATTGTATTGACACCACACTCATGAATAAGGAATAACGACATTTTCATTGCATTCTCTATTATTTTTTGTGAATAGTTATTCTCTGATTTATGAGTATTATGATAGATTTTAAACTGCGAGATATAATTGTATTAATCACATAGAAGATAGGAGTAGGCTTGTTTTTATCATAAGCTGTAAATCTATAAAAACAAACACAATTACAGCGTAACGTGATTTGTTCATTTAATTCATTGCTTTTATAATGCTGATTCCGTAGCAATACTGGAAAATCTGTGCAGATTACCATGGTTAAACATAATATTAATAGAAGAGCATTTCAAAGAGTCTGTGATAACACATAATTATGACTTGAGGTACTTATTTACAACTTTGAGCCTCACGTTTGTAGAGCAATTATATGTCTTAGAATTATGCTACAATTTTTATCTTGGTCTTAGTAAATGATTGATCTTTTTCATTTTTTTTCTTTAAACAACCTTATTATTTATAAGACAGGCTAATATCAAGTACCGAAAATATACGTCTCATAATTGAAAAAGACAACTGTCAAGTGATGCAATAATTGGTAAGTCATAGCTACGTTAAATAGCCGGCAAGTTTCGTGTTACCACACTCTTAGGAATCACTCTCACCGATTCTTTTTATACTCTTCGTGAATGATTTTGCCCCTAACCTTGATTTTAACTCACTGTCAGACACGGATCTACATTAATAATGTATTACATGTATATGCTGTTATTTGCAGACGAAATGGTACTTTTTACAACAAATCCAAATAGCCAACAAGCACATTTAGATAATTTATATTTTTATTCAACGAAATAAATACCAACACACCCAAAGTGTGCATTTTAAAGTGACATTATGCGCATCTTACTGCACATAGTGTATTTTTGGTGACAGTTGTGTTAGACTTATGATGATGCCGCATAAGTATTTGAAGTTGGTGCTTTAGAAATAAAAAAATGGACTAATAAAAAGATAATTCCTTTCTTGGCAAGGCTCCCCCTTGTGTTATTAGTGTTGTTGCCAATAGAGATTTCGGCAGTGGAAGGGAAGCAACTCCTGTATGCAGTTGTTTATTTCTTAAATTGACTCTCCCAGTCAAAATAAGAAAAGTAATATTTGGAAAGTTATAATTTGGTACTGGTAGCGAGAATACTTTGTTGTATTGGGCTAAAAGCTGTTATTTCCTTTAGCCTTTTTACACATACCTATTTCAGCTGGATTTTTACTTGAAAAAATGTGCATAATTCCACTTTAAGAAAAAAGAAAACAAAATATAAATTTTGAAAATGAAGATTGAATAACGAAACTTTAGATATTGTATTCTTTTTTTGTTACCTTGGGGTTAAATTCCATTGTAACGTTTTAATGAAAGAAGCAATGAAAGCTCTATCTGATCAGACATCATAAGCAGTAAATGGTATTTGTTCAGTTTTCTCAAAAGTGAACTGATTTCAAAACTAAACTTATGTATAATGATCGAATGGTGGTACTAATTTTAACATATGGAGCTGAAGTCTGGGGCATGTATGACACAGTTATTATGGATGGAGTCCACATAAAATTTTATAAACGTGTACATGTATTAGGTGTTAAATCTTCAACTCCCAACATGGCCGTTTACGGAGAATTAGGGTGTTACCCCATTTCAGTCATTTGCCGAGAGAGAGTTTTAAAATACTGGCAAAATATGTAAGCCTGATAAGATTATGAATACTGTTATTAATGTCGCAAATAACAAGTCTTGGCCTAAATATGTAAATGTATGTGAGATTGTTTAGGTTTCAGCTATCTCTGGAATGATGCATATGAAAATATAAATTACACTATAGTATTACGCAACAGATTGCATGACCTGCTCCAACAGGAATGGCACGCGACTGTGACTTATATGTCTAAACTTGATGACTAAAACAAATTCAAAGTTTCATTTAGATACGAAACTTATTTGAATTTAATAGAAAATGACTTTTTGAGAAAGCTATTTACATGTTTCAGGGTGTCTGCCTCATAGTCTTGCTATTGAAACTGGTCGATACATTGGTACAAAAGTGTCAATCAAACATGATAGAAACAGAATGTCATTTTTTAATGATTTGTCAAAAAATAGATGTTAACGTACAAAATATTTAACAAAATTGTCATGGCCAGTTCTGAGAAAATTCTATAGAAATGTGTCATCGCAAAATAAAAGCCTTCTCCTTAGCATATGTAAGTTTCTAAAGGAGGCATATAAAATGAGAATTTAACTATAATATTGTCTTATTAAGAATACCATATTTTCACATGTGTGTACTTATGTATATATTCTTAGCCATAAATATGTCGTATGTTGATATTGCTAATAAAAATTGCTGTTGTTGTTTCTGTTGTTATTAGTTTGTCATGTAATATCTTATTTTTATGAAATATTAATTGTGATTTAAATTTTGAAATTCGTGAACTAACTAGTAATTAGTGACTCTAAAACAACTTTACAAATGCTTAATGTTATAAAATATGCGAACTGAGACTGTTGGAACAAGTGCTAAATGATTCGATCAGAGTGTAAATAATAGACATTTGATTGAAATCATCAACTATTTTGATAAATCGGACACATAGAATGCGTTGTTGCAGTGAAATTAGATTGTAACTGATAGATACACTTTATTTTCTCATAGAATTACATTTAATGTATACAAATAGATCATAAATTTGATATGGTTGTATATTTACTTGGATTTCAAACACCTGGAGCTTTTTCTTGAACTTCCTATCACAAAGGAAAATATGTGAGAGCAACAAGTTTTTATATACAAAATATGAGCGAAACCGAAATTATTAGAGAATTAAGTTTGATAGATAATAAATGTGCTTCATCCCGAATTCACTGTTCAATGCTTAGACAACTTTAGAAGGAATACTCGAGAGGATAGCAAAATTAGTGTCAGTATGATTTCACCGTACTGTTTAGTACTTGGCATTTCTGTATAAATTGGTAGGAAATTTGCATTCTGTTTCGAACATTTACTGTAATAGATCCACTCACATCTCACATTATGATTTTGTATGCACCCTATTTATTAATACCACAATCATTCAAAATGAATTCAAAGAAGAATGGTCCTATCGCTTGCTTGGCTATCAACACATCAGTACCGTACACATGTTGTAACGCACGGGCATAATTTTCTTTTCAAAATCAGAATAACTAGTAGCTGTTAACCAATGGTTGATGATAGGTAATTTTTGTAGCACAAACTCACATTGCCTCTGTATTTTCAAGAGGACTATCCTTCCAATCGCAAAGATTATTTATGACATGGAAAACCATAAACTATTTGTTCAATTTTGCAAGCTTCCACCAAAACCGAATATTCGAATCTAATACATTACGAAATCTTCAGCTAGCTTGATTCAATAACCTATCATTACAAATAAAAAATTATATATATCAAAAATTTACATAAAGATAACTTATTTGTGGTTGACAATTAATTCTGTTATCTGAAGCATATAGATGTTCCGTTACAAACACTAATACACAGATATAGTATTATTAATATCTTAAGTGATAGTTAAGAGAAATCAAACAACCACAAAATATATGCACTTTAATAAAAAAATAATTTCACTGCGAAACAATGTCACAGTGTTGATTTTTTTAAACTAAAAGACAAAGGCCGTAGCGATATAATCGTTAAAATCCAATTGGTTAAGATTCTGTAAAAGTTGATATAATTAAAATTGGTACAATAAAGACATCTTAGTACTCGGACGAACGACATAACAAGACAGTAAGTCTTACGAGGTACTCGAGTGTCAGACCTTTAGCGGATCCACTATTATAATGACTCTAACTAAAATCATTTGCAGTCAAGATACAATCAAACATCTTCGCATTGTGAATGAAATTCAACTTATAATGACATATCTCCTTCGCCGTAAGCTAACTGCAAATATATTATACTAGTCATGAATGTTTTCTAAATTGAGCGTCAGCATAAAGACTGCAACAATACGAAAACAATAAACCCGATTCTTTATTTCTTACATAAACGACACCAGAGACAATTCCGTATTATTTCTAGAGTCTTTTTATTTCAAAGTCCTTCGTTTTAACTGTCTCAGAAAGGAGATCGTTTCAGTGACAAGTACGTGGTTTTACTTTCTTTAGTTTCCTGCTATAAAAAGGTGATCAGAAGTACCATAAAGTGAGACGAGACAATTTACTTGCATGATATTTAATGTAGATCTACAGGCATATGTAATTTAAAAAAATCGTTTTTCATTACATGTCCTCATTTCTAATGCCGAGCAAGTTTGTCCATGAGCCGTATGTAGGTACTCTATATCTGATGAACTGATTTTATTCTATAAAAGTGTTGCATGGCCGATGCCCTGAAACTTCTACCAAATAATGATTACTTACGCGATTGAGTCTAGTCTGTAAATATGCTTGTTTATCAAACACTCGTTCTTTCCTTTATGTTTGTAGCTTACATGACACGGAATAAGAATGACAAAAACATAGCACATGGCTACTAGCCGTAAATTTTGCTTTAGTGTCGCTTATATCAAGACAAATAGTTAAACACTGCCACGTCAAAGTGAAAGCCATTTGCAATTGTGTCTTCAACGACAGTTCTCGAACAGTTCGTCACAGTTGTCGATATTTTCTATTTGATTGAAATGGGACATTTTATATATTACCGGAAATTATAATGTCATCTATACCACATGATTTCCATTAAATTACGAAACGAATGGCGTAAAAGTAAAATAGAAATGTTGTGTTGACAGCTCTTCCTGACAATTTGTATTATCGACTTGAACAAACAAGCCAAAACATTAGGTTTGCAGATTAAACGCAATGTAAACACCCTCATATCCCTCGACTCAGTGTGAGTACGTACATGTACATGTACCATATCAATTAGAAAGCAACATATAGATCTGTTTTCATATGATGGTATTACATGCGTGATGCCATTGATTGTTGTATCTACATTTAAGTATCTACATGTAGTAGGCAAGTCACATTTGATTTATTACACATACAATAATTCGACTGCACTGCAATACACTTAATATCATTAATTCTGAAAATGGATGCATTGTTTGTAAGTCAATTACAAAATGGATATTTAAACACACAGCAAATATGGATTGGACATTTTATTACTCCAACAAGTGCATTCTCCCAGGAAGCCAGTGGAGTGTTTTTCCAATTTAACTAAATTGACATTGTATGCAGAGCTGGAATGCTTGCATGAGAGTAAACTACATAAACCGTTTCTTGGGACACAGCTGAAGGATTCATTTCGGCCACTTTTGCTTGTTATTTAATTCTTAATTAACCACACTGACCGTAACGGTACACCTAGAGCATACTTTCCGAAAATTTTTACTGTGACGTTCACGGCTAGATATATTAGTTTCCGAATTATCTACATTTATAAAGTAAGCATTGGGATGAATAAACTTCACAGAGCTATTAGTATGAGCCTTTGCTTAAACTGGCCTAAGAATAGTCTTCAGGTTATAGAAAGATAAGAATAGTCTTCAGGTTATAGAAAGATAAAAAGCCTGTCCTAAATCAAATCCTCGTCGTTCTTCTAAAAAGACCATCAAAAACCATTCAGTATATCAATTTCATTTCAGACACTTCAGCTACTAAAGCTTCACAAACAAACATTCATTTATTTAGTCACCTCTTCACTTCTCGCCACACGAGCCCGAATTTCCACCTATTTCAAGTTCAATTCAAACGTTTTTGTTCTCTCCAATATTTTACATGTAAAGCATCTTAAATACCTAAGTAATACATTAGCGTAACTATTTAAATAGTAAAAAGTCGACAAAGTAACACTGAACTGAAGAAATATCTTTGTTGAAATGTTGAAGAATTCATTTATTCATTCGAAGATAACGACTTTCTGAATTGTTTCCGCGATTTCTTACAATATAGATAGTTTCTGCATTTTGTTTGCACTACTCCTTTATCATAGGTCAAAGGCTTCTACAATTGTATTGGCACCCACAAATAGTTATGAACAACATTTCTTAATATTGTTACTATGTATATCTCTTATTTTTAAAAACATGAAAGCTTTTGAAGTGCAAGACACAATTATAGCATAATCAAATAGATGGTAGAATGAGTAGGCTTGTCTTTGTTGTAAGCTACAAAACATTAAATTCAAACACAATGACAGGTTTATGCGATGCATTAAATCATAAATCACTTTTATAATTATATTCTTACGCTGTCAGTTCCGAATGATTGTGCGGATTGTTTCATAGTTTTATATGATTTGAATACATAAGAAATCGAAGGATTATGTGCTAAAATACATGTATGAAGATACATAATTGGAACTACTTGCCTTATTATATGTCTGACAATTTAAACATTAAATGTGTCGTTATCATTCTTAGATTTTAGTCTTTTGTTGTTGTTCTTGTGGTCCATGGTACGGAAACATATATTGACCCCCTTTATATATTTTATACATTTGCTTAAGTTATAAAGATTTGTGTGTATTATATATGTCATCAAATAATTCCGACTAAATAACTTGTTGAAGTATAACATAAGGGAAACTACGAGATATTTGTGCTGGTTTTTATAATATAGTTTTGTAGATGAATGTTATAAAGATCATGTATTGCAGTTGGTGATATTTTTCGTCACAAAATATAAATTGTGGGAATAAGTATACATGTATGACCAATAATTTACACATTGTACTAAACTAATGATTTGAATATTTCTTGCCAAAATAAAAGTGACAGAAAACACAAAGAAATATTTCTCTCTCACTTTTAACTTCCTCCGCTTTTAAGTTTACATACATTTCAGCATAAATGAATCATACCTTTTCACTATGTAGACCTACTACAATAAAATTGGTAAAAAGAGTATGCATGACTGATAAATTTAAATGCAAATTAACTATAGCAAATTAGAACTTTGTATATTCGTTCTTAGATAGAACGGTAAATAATGTACAATATCATAAACACATACCATCTACTTTTAAACATTTTGTCTTACACACACTTCAATACAAATAACACTACTTTATAGATTCTTTTAAAAATGCCAACGGTGAAGTCCTACACTAACTTAATCGGTCATAACTTTAAGACTGGTGCAAAAATAATGTGAACATTGTATCACTAAAATCTTCTATGCGGTTATCCTCAAGTTTCGAAAATTCCCAGCAGTATAAGTGAATAATGTCCCTAGAACAGCGAAGCAAACAACGGATTGAGACTGTATAAAATGTCTTATCGAAATTAATTTGGTTAAGCGAATGTAATACAATAATAATTGTTAAAAGAACTGATAAAATTAACATTTGTTTAATTCATTACAATCTACATGTATATACATGGTAACCCGCACTGCAAACTAGCGGTTAAATCGAATTATGAATGATAAATACACTTGACTGTCTAAAGAATTATACTACTTGTATGATGTAAGATCGGGAATTTCGTATGGTCAACCGTCATAAATTGTCTTGACTGCCAAACTAAAGCATTTTGAAGAATGGTATATTTTATCTTTATCATCGTGTGTCATATAACATGATAATATATTGTGTTTATACAATACAAAATGCATCCATGCTATTGGATGAAACTTGTTAAGCAATTAGTTTCATGATAACGTGCCTAAGTCTGATACATACTTACGCCATCACTACATGTACATGTACCATGTCTTCAGATGTCATATGTTAAACATATTAACATTTTTAAATCCAAGAGTGATATATAAGCAGATAACTCAGCTTAAGACTTTCATTTATGCCAATTGATTAATTTACATGGACATACACTTCTAGTTATACATTGCATACTTGTAAGTCTTGTTGTACGATTGCGTAAATTCAGTTCAAACTATTTTTATTTTCCAGCATATAAAACAAAGAAATTCATTATGAACAACATACGAGTATAAGTTATCTTAATTTTTGAAATTTGTGTCAGGTCATTTTGTGATGAAAGTACTGACGAGCAAGCTTTCGAGTTTGTTAACACATTCCAGACTTCCATTGCATCATCAAACTGTGCAGTAGGAAGGAAAACCTTTTTGAAACTACGAAGGCAGAGTGCATTTGTGTCAGATAAATTTTCTAAGATTTATCTTACATATCTACCAGTAATTTTGATGTGAAATGAAAGACTTTCTTGCGCAATCAAGTATTGTACAGTATTGATTTATTGATTCCTACTCGACATTACCATTCTTCAAATTTATATCGTTTCTTTTTATTCTTTCACTAGCTCATTTTAAAACTATATTCTGCTATCATCTTTTGTTAACAGAGAGTCAATGGAAGCACTGAACGTATCTGTCTCACAACAAAGAGATTTGCGGGTGTAATAACCTGACTATCTGTTAGCTATTGAATTGAATTCGTTCAACTCAATGACATCAAAAGTTCCCAACACTTTTCATCTCTTTTGAGCTGAAAGATAACATTTGACAATAATAGGCAGTATATGAAATCAGAACGAAAACGTATCTGTTGATGTCGGCACATTTCGCAAAAAATATTATTCTTTGTTAAGCAGGAATGACATGAGAGTTATACAAATTAAAAACACTTTTTTATGACGGTTAAAAGTAACATTTAGCTTACAGTCTAGCAGTGTTTTCCTCATAAACATAATATTGTTTAACATTTCGAACGAATATTGTTTGGAAATGTGTCAAACATCTGTCTGACATAAAGTTTCACTGCTAATGTTACATGAAATATTTTGTTCCAAAGACATACATTTAATTACTTTCACACTTATTTTAAACATAAAGTACCACCTTGATATATGCCTGATTATTTCCAAACTGGTTTAATAAAAAAACTGAATGGCTTTTAACAGAAATATTGGCGCGTTGAAAACGGTCTTTACTGTTTACTGGTCAATTACTTACACCAAATCGAATTTTCATTTAAATCTGGAATCGTAACGGGCGTCTTTTCAGAAGAAAAAATATGACTTACTGCATTGAATGTGACCATATTGTGTTAAACATTCGAGTTTAGCAAAATAATCAATATATTATGTTTTGCCTTTTCAAAAACGAAAGAAGGTTTTCCAGTTTTCATATATCTTTGTAATTTTCTCACAGAAGTCTCACACAGAGAGGCTGTATATAGGTTGTACATAAACAAAAATGCCTATTTTGAATTATAATGGAATAACTTAACTTCCAATGAAGTGCAAAGAATAGCTCTGACTGTCTACAACATTCAGTAAAGAGAAAGTAAGACAAAAAGACCACCCAGGTCAATTACAATTACAAGAAATACACAAACAATCACTCGTTTTTCTGCAGCAGTATTTCAAATAGGGAAATACTTTACGGCTATTGTAAAGTTTTACAAGCCAGTTTCAAACTGTATTTCCCTGTTACAATTCCAGATTTAAAAGAAAATTCGATTTGGTGTTAGTAATGGACCTTTAAGTGATTAATATATTTGCCAAATCTATGACAGGTTCATATTTTATTTTCAGAAAGTATGCACACCTATACAATTTGGAAACTTTTTAAGTTGTTTTTCGTTCTCTAAAACAAATAATTCAAACAAAACAAAGGATTTTGAGAATTGTTACAAAAATAACATAGCGCAAATACTGTAATACGATAGCCAACCAGTCATCAATTTTGAGCAAGGCCTACAGTTAAGTGTATCCCATACACTGTAAAGTTTGTTGCATTCCATACATTAATACCTGCTTGACGGAACTGTTCGGCATATATTTTTGAAGTGTGCGCTTACAGTGTATATATGCTGATAGAAGATTGTACACCTTAACCTGACAAAATGATCGTTTAAATGATTGTGGTTTAAACATTGTTACTCATATGGATGATTCAGACAATGACAAAGATAGCACGCTTGCAATACTGCCTCGATATGAAACGCTATTCCGTATTTCTTGTGACATTGTAACTGCTATTCATGCAAAAGAAGACAGTAGGAACTATGAATAAAAGATATTTAGTTTGTGGTATTTTTTTATATCTAACAGACGTAATTGCCTTATATTTTCAGGTCAAATTCGAAGTGCGTATCCCGATCAAGCTGACACCTGACCAATGGATTCGGATGATAGAGCAGATGTTATTGCTTATTCTGATTTTGGGAAGATGGTTGTTGCCAAAGGGAAAACTCACACATGATCAGCTTTCTCAGTTATTGCTTGTTTACATAGGAACGGCCGCAGATATTGTCGAATTCTTCGAAGCATTTAAGGAAAAAGAGGTAAAAAATGTAAAACTCGTAGTCATTCTCGTTTTTGATAGTTAAAGACATTCTCGTTAAGGGGAGCAGTGGTGTGGAGGTTAAGGTGTCTGCCGTTCATCCCCGATGTTGCGGGTTTGAGCCCAACTGGGGTCACGAACGTATCTCTTCATATGACACCAGTACTGGTTTTTCCAGAAAGCGGACCCGAGAGTGACTCGATAAGCTTAAAGCTTTCTTATATTCGAGCTAAAATAAATTTGTATAAACTAACTCAACTAAACTAACTAGTAGCAACTATTCTAAATATCTGTTCGACGGCCGAGAAGTTTTGAACGGTGTAGCTGTACGTACTGACTCGAATAAAGTATCAACGTCGTTTAGGATAATCTATAAGATTTACAAGAATTTGAGACCCTAGCACGTGACTGGTATGTACTTTGTTTCAAAACGGATTGACAAGATGTATAGTGGTCCTCTACCAGTATTCACATGAATATAGTCTGAACACGTATTTTAGCTACTTTTTGTATTCATGTAGATTCGAAAACAGCTGAAGATCCGATAAACAATGTTAAAGTATACGCTGATATTTTGTTATTTGTAGGAAGAGCCAACATGTTCTTGTGTTGTCTGGCTTCATGAGAAGGGATTCAAAATGTCTCGAATGTATCATACTTTGTCATTTAGTAGCTTCGTAATCGACTACCCTACACACATTGACATGTTTATCAACCAAAAGTTAGATATATTCCCTGACCACTAGCCTTTGTCAAATTAGATTATTAAGACCATTGTGGGCGTCCGGAACTTGGCGTATGAGAGAGACGCTTTCTTACCCTGTTTTATGTCATATGTTGCAGCCTATATCATATTTTTAGTTCTCTTTGACCTAATTGTGTCTTACTAGTATTCTATTTCCATCAAATTTATTTGCCACGCATACCGGCTTCAAAACCTGTTAATCAGTATGACAAATGCACAATGGTCGCCCTGCAGTCTCATTTCGTAGTAGTAATTTACACTGTCTTAATGTAATTAAAATCATATCTTTATTCACATTCATTGCTCATTTGTGTCATGTTGAAAAGTCATGCGGAGCATATCTGCAATAATTATAAAGACGTGTTTCCTCTTGAGAATAATCAGTAATTACATTGATGCGCTACAGTTTCATGTATGCTCTCAGTTTAGAAAATACAAAATATCATTCGTGGGTTTGTGAAACTACTTGTGCAACAAATTTGATACTGATTGCATTTACACTTTGTATTTGAAAAATAATCCTTCAACCGTTACGGTGAACTGTTTTATTTATAATTATTATACTCCCTTCGGAGTTACTTTTTTGTGTATAGTGTTTTGTTTTATGTCATCTGTTTATGACATGTCGTCCGCTATTATGTTAATTGATTAAGGCCATTTCAATCGATAATACTTTGCTTAATAACAAAAGATAGTTCCTGACTGTGTTTCAATAATATTTAAAACACCTTATATGAAAACTGAAATACGCCATCAACTGTTACAGTAGTGTTTGATGGTCTTACTTATGTGCTTATTTATAAGTGAGTTTTCTCTTTTGCAAAGTTATACCTAGTACCTTCCGAGTAGTTTAGTTTTGTGATTTTAACTAAAGGTTGTACATTTGTACTCTTTATAATTAATCTGATACGAGAGCAAACAACTTATATCTTGATAGATTCAAATATCATAATTATTGCAGTTTCATACTATCGGAGGAAATTGTAAACATCAATATTAAAAATGTCAAGGGTAGCTTTTTCTTAAATCTAGCTTTTCTCTACTTTCAGGTTCGCAACCACAAAATTCTGTGCATAATAATTCTAGGGATTTGGTCGTTGAGCCTTGTACAGTTTTCTCTTGTTCTGACAGCCTCTCGTGCTAGGAAAGACATGTTGAAGTTGTATTTAACCAACACAAGTAAGGGAAGCGACTCTGGTTGCTGTCATGCTGATGTATTCGGAATACTTATCTCCATTATCCTACAGGATTTACCGTTCTTGGTGTTGCGAATGTTACTGATCTTCAAGTATAGCGTACTCAGTTACACAAACATGTTCTTTACGTCAAAAAATACGCTTGTAATAACTCTGCTTATGTACAGGTTGATGGTTTTATTTCTAAACAGAAATAAACCGGAAAAGGAAATTTCCATAGAAACAATCAACGGGGATATATTCCCCACTCCGGAGTCCAGCACGTTTCGGAGAACATCTGAAATTCGACGGAAACTTCTTGACTGTTACGTAAATGAAAGTTTTGAACCCAATAAGAGTCGTCCATCGTCAAAAGAATATGAAGTTAAACCAGAGAAACATAAATGGGGTCATGTCTATCATTTTGAACTAATAGAGATTTAAGATAAAATTTAATATTAAAAGTTCAGAAATATTTACATATCACATATGCGCTGTCTTTCTTCTTCACGAATGTTAATATGAAATATGATTGAGGGTTTCATTAGTTTTAGACATGTTTCATTTAATTGAATTTTAATGTTGTTAATTGTTTTCCTGTATGTTCCATTTTGTATATGTACATTGTTCAGGTATACATTACAGGAATAAAGAAGTTAAGTGCAACGACAATGTACGGAAACAATAAGTGTGTTCCTGTATTCCTATAATATAAACATTTGCGGCTAACAGTTTGTCCAAATAAAAATCGTTTTATAAAGACATATTCAGAGATATAGATAGTGGAGCTTATTTTTGTGATGTTACAGTACTATTTCTGGAAATATGTTGAACAATTACTTTCAATTATTCAGTAAATTTTGAAAGTAAGTTTTGCTATTTAGAATTAAAGAGATGAAATGAAAACTGATTAAAAAATTTCAGCAAACTGTAAGAAGCTTTACAAACTGAATAAAATCTTTGGCCTGTACACAACCCTCACGATGGAATCGTTCTCTAATGTACTACATGTTCATCTATAATTCAGTGTTGTCTGGAAATATTTTCATTGCCAGTTATGTGGAAGTGACCTGTTGACACCTAGGACTAAATTTCAATGAACTGCTTAAAAAAAGCATGATCATTCAAAACGTACAGGCTACCAACAACTTGGATAGTGAAAAAAAGGTGTATTCGCAATTTTATAATTTCATATCAATTTAACATTAAAATATTTTAGAATAAATGTACCAAACAAACACGTTTTGTTAACATATTTAATACATTGGATTATCTACTCTGAAACAATGCAAAACAGGATTATGTTCGTGGAACTAGTGTGTTAGCGTTACAACCAGTGTTACCTATGTACATAACGTGTACACACGCTCACCACATGAACAATTACGTCAATGCGTTTATACATTAACATTATAGAATAACGCAGTTGTCTTGATATTTTACGTCCCAGGCTATGAAGATACAGTAATTATAATGAAAGTAAATTTGTACTATATTTTCAATCAACCAGTACGGTAGGGGTTCCGCCCAAACAATTAAAGTCGTGTTCAATATTTCTTACCATTCAGTCTGACTTATACAGCATGCAGGCAGGCATAAGCATCTATATCTTTAATCAATGTATCCGTGTTCAATTTCCATGAAACATAGATATGACATTACCTGAAATGTTATTGGAGCATTTATTGTCCCGTTTTTTTGTCTTTAAGTTAAAATACACTGTTAACAATTTTATTCGCTTAATATTGATTTGTCGATTAACAGAGCTATAAGGTTGCGTTAAAATGAATGCCGAGTGCTTGCTTTGAGGTACTAGGCATTTGCTGGAATCTATAAACTTTAGATAATGTTGATTAGTAATTGTATTTTAAAACCGATACATCCATTATTTGTAAGTGGGTAAACGGGTGAGCTGTCGATAGATCTAAGCGATGTTATTTAATGCATTTGCCTTATCTCAGAACAATTATCACCAAGCACTCTGTCATGCTTAAACGATTTGTCATCTTCTGTATGTAATAACTAATTCATGCACTAGCCATTAAAGCGAAAAAATGCGAGACGCTTCGGATGTTGAAATTCAATACCTAGAATACTAAATGTGAGTGTTAGAGCTTTAAATAGAGAGATAGAATCAGTCGCAGGGAGAATTCACAACCAAAAGGAGAGATAAACAAACTTAGAAAAAAATGATGAGACTTTGGATCGTAATTGCTGTCGCTGTATATACCGCTTTTACAATATTTGATGTCGGATCGGAAAGTTGCAGTTCCATCGATGTCAATGTGGAAGCTATTGAGAACGTCCAGCTAGATACCACAGTGCACACTCCACTTGCAACGACGTCTAAAAGAACATTTACACAATGTATTCAAGGATGCGTTCATATTGCAACGTGAGTATTTTAGTTATACCGTGCACAAATGCTAAATTTTAGCAATTTAAAAGTCTGTGTACAATACTTTTTTATTACTTTCTATACTGATGTAGATTCATATAATTACTATTTATTTGAAATTAGACAAACAAAAAGGGTTTATTCAGTAACCTAGCTAGTAAAACTTGATAGTCATTTAACTAGCATTGTTAAATACATGAATGCTCTGATAATAAAACTTACTTTGTCTTTGTATGGTACAGTTGTTCGATCCCCCGCTCCTCCACTAACATTACGGTCTTTTGGATGATACATAAAACCGTCGTCCGCATGTTAAAAACCAGACGGTGTTTCTGGAACGGGAGGCATTCTGTATCTTGCACTGTATCCCGAAATTTAAAATAACTAAAACTCTTATGGGTCGTTGGTCATATGGTTTTTCCGGTACCAACGATAAACTTTAAAAACACATACATTATTTTTCTGCATCAATGTGGTGGTTAAGGATGATCGGTTTGGTAATGTCACATATCAGCTTTATGCTTTTTGTTGCAAAATAGTATCCAGTATATATTTATAATTGCTTTTAACTATTGCTACATATTGTCGCTAAATAGCGATGTTTACCGGAGTCGTACAATAACACACACACTGACTAACGAGTTCGGCCAATACACGATATATGGACTTGAATTAAGAATGCCGCGTAGGTAGAGTAGTTAACGCTCTGGACTACAAATCCGGAGGTCCTCGATTCGAATCCCGGCTAGGGCACTGAAAATTTCAGAAACGCCTTTCAGTATTTCCCACCATCTAGAGATGAACTTGTTCGAAACCGAAAGGTAGTCTCGCGTATATCAGTGCTATACATTTCACCTGATGGTCGGCCAGGACAAGAACAATAAAAAAGGACTTTAAAAGTACATGTATGACATTCTTCTCATCGACACTCAATATTTCTATATATACATTTCGCACCAGATAATAAAACCAAACATAACCGTTCTACACCTTTTTTACGATACGGAACACAAAAACATTGATATCCCGTCTTTGGTATAATACTTTAATAAATTTATACTATTTAAATTTATTCACAACAGAGGAGAATTGAAATGACAAATGAAAATAATTGCTATCTAAGCTGAGACCAAACAGTCAGAATATTCAAGTATTCAAGTATTACTAAACTGTAGATCAATAAAACAATATTGAAATTGAAAGCCATAAACTCTCATCTATAATTCATGATAATGAAATCAATAGTTATTGTTTAAAACGTTATTCAAAGCATATTGAACTATATATATCAATAGAGCAACTTAACAATTTTATAGAAAAGGGATGAGGCATCCATACACGATTGTCTTGGCAAATGTATCTATGACATTAATGTGACAGCGTTTATAGAACAACTTGTTTTAAGCAGCCTGTCAAGGGACGCACCAAGGAATCCTCTTATAAATGATGGTTGCTTCATATAGGCTAAATTGCTAAATGCGTATTTTACAGAATATTTTCACGTGTTTCAAGAGAAAAGGGTGACAGGATGTATTAACCAGATAATTATGTGTTTATTATATATTCTTTACAGTTGCAACAAAATCAATTTTGCAACAAAAACACTGACATGCCACTTCTTCAATATCAGTGGACCGGAGACCACAGTTGCTGACCCAACAGAACCATGGAAGGCTTTGGCTATCTCCGAAGTGGCACAACCGGTAAATACTAAAAATGCCAATATTTGCAAAACAATCCGGAAAGAGCATGTTTTAGATAAATGTTAACAAGAAATAAAAGTACAAAACGTTTGCATAGTCATTCCAAGGAATAGCTTTTTATTTCTGTTGGTAACTAAGACATTAAGAATAAGATATTTATCTAAACTATCATACTCATACTTGTTAAATATGTTGAAATGTTCCTTCCTTTTCAGTCCCTGGTAAATGCTGGGGAAATGTGTTCGGAGAATTCTTGCACAGCTGGTCAAGCCTGCTTCAAAATCAACCATGAAAACATTTGCGCCGATATAACACCATAGGGAAAACAGAAAGAAATGTGGGGGAAAACGTTAAAAAATATATATGAAAATGAATAAATATAAAAACATTTTGAATATACATTCTTCATGATTATATTTTACATTGCTTATGTCATTATTGGCAACGTAGAGTGTACATTTTCTCGATGGCAGTGCAGGAATCATGGTTATTATACTTTCTGAAAGAAATACTATACGAAAAATGCATATATGAACATACATGTATGTGTGCTTGCATAAACATTCACACACGTGTTAAAGTTACATATTCTGCGTATTTATGTACGATGCTATAGTCCGTTTTACCATACGGCATACTGCAAACGAAGCCTATTCTATACGAAGGCATTTGCATAAAAAAACTCCCAACCTAAATGTATTCCATTGTTAATCATAGAATGTAATGTTGTTTATTTCTATTACTTTGTAACAAATGTATGGCACGACACTGAAACTGAAATTTGCGTTTATCTTTTTTTTTTTGGTTTTGAGGTGGGAACGGGGGTAGAGGCTAAAATCGGATAGACATCAACAAAGTACTTTTTGTGTGGACATACTCAAGTAGATGAAACCTATTGGTTTTTGAGGTCAGGAGATAAATGTTCCAAATCAATAACTAATAACTCAATTGGTTTATGCATACAAAGCGCTGTGGCAAAACCTGTAATGGACATCATAGACAGTAAAGATGTTTAATGTCAAAGGTTAAGATCATAATAACCGCAGTGGAGGTCAAAGGTTAAGATCATAATAACCGCAGTGGAGGCCAAAGGTTAAGATCATAATAACGACAGTAATGGTCAAAGGTTAAGATCATAATAACCGCAGTAGAGGACAAAGGTTAAGATCATAAAAACCGCAGTAGAGGACAAAGGTTAAGGTCATAAAAACCGCAGTAGAGGACAAAGGTTAAGATCATAAAAACCGCAGTAGAGGACAAAGGTTAAGATCATAAAAACCACAGTAGAGGACAAAGGTTAAGATCATATTAACCGCAGTAGAGGTCAAAGGTTAAGATCATAAAAACCGCAGTAGAGGACAAAGGTTAAGATAATAAAAACCACAGTAGAGGACAAAGGTTAAGATCATAAAAACCGCAGTAGAGGACAATGGTTAAGATCATATTAACAGCAGTAGAGGTCAAACGTTAAGATGATAATTGCAGGTCTGTAAAAGATAGCTCAGGTCTAGTAAAAAACTTTCTGTCTAGAAAACTAATCGGCATACTGTTCCAGTCCTAAGAATTTGAAAGGATAATGTTTTTTTCCAAGTTTTACTTAATTGGAATAAGTTTTTTGTGATCTGATCATGTGATATGGTAAAACTGTTCCGATTGATATCTATATGTGTTTAATGCATAAAGATCGGTTCCTATATGTTAATATGTTTTTACAAAATTTTCTCTTAGGTTTAGTCTGGGGAAGAGTTAGGTCGAGTGATGTGTTTGGTGAGTGATGTGTTTGGTGAGTGATGGGGTTGGTGAGTTATGTGTTTGGTGAGCTATGTGCTTGGTGAGTTATGTGTTGGGTGAGTGATGTGTTTGGTGAGTGATGTGTTTGGTGAGTGATGTGTTCGGTGAGTGATGTGTTCGGTGAGTGATGTGTTCGGTGAGTGATGTTTTTGGTGGTGTTTAATGTTGTTTTGAGTTTTAATTAATATTTTGCATTACCTTTTATCAAAATGACCAAAGTCAGCAGCAAAAGTACGTTATAATACTGTCACTTTGTGATAAGACAGCTGTTTTACAGGTAGTTTATATGTCATTAGTATAACAACATGTATTTGTCCTTAATGAGTATCTTCAAAGGGAATATGCATTTAATATATGTCTTTTATTACGTATTAAATTTCCTATCCTTTCAATTGTTTCTAAACTCTTGCCTCATCAGCACCCACACACACACATAGATGGGTACAATTTGTACTTACTGATACTGATAAATAATAACTTCAGATTAAGCATTTTCAAGGCCAGTATGTGTTCATTGGCAACATTTTTTCGAACACATGTAATCGCTAAATCATTCCGACGGCACCTGAATCAATTTAGGTAGTTTTGTGCTCTTGTCGGGTATGGTTGATTCATGTACTGGTCATTCTCATAATGACGGCTCCGGTAACCAGAACACTCCTGAAATGGTCAACCCCTTCACAAGTGACCCCCTCAACTCCAGGAGGTATAATTCTTTGATTTTAGGTCGAGTTAAAATATGGTTATCGGAGGTCAAAAACTTAGTCAACCGGCCAAATCATAGAAAACAACTTTTAGTATTCAATTTAGTCTGCATTTTCACCGGCACTTCATGAGACTACCTTGATGAAACTTAGGCCGAGGTCGAATATAGGTCATCTGGGGTTAAAACTATGTCACTCGGTCAAATTATAGAAAAACCTTGTGCTTGCGACGGAATCTGCATTTTTAATGTTAAACATTAGGTCACCTGGTCAAGTAATACGAATAACCTAGTGTATGCAAAAGAGGTGGCATTATTTTATTTAATCTTATGAACTTGGTCTTTATGAACTGTAGGTCGAGTTAGAATATGGGTCAAAAACTAGGTCACTAGAACAAATACATTTAAAAACTTGTTGACATTATTGAGGCCAGATTTAATATCTATTCGTAAGGACTGTTTGTGTGGAACACCTATGATTATAAAATTAGGTGACCAAGTCAATTCCAAGAAAAACCTTGTTGATACTCAAAATACTCATTTTGTAGTCAATCACCAAGACACTGGTCTGTATGTTTGTCTTGTCAAGGTCAAACAGAATGTTCGTGTTTATTGATAATAGTTAGGGTTTGAATTTTGCTCATATTGAGAAATAAGTAGGTTGATTATTGTTAAATGTGCATGAGATGTGCAGGAATATTAACCACCCTCCCGAACATTAACCTTTTGACAGTGAAAACAGTTCACTGGTGACAACTCAAACAACTCGATCTCTACACGATCGTTGTCCGATCAACTCAATATTTACTCTACCAATACCCTATCACTTCCCGAACGCGGGTAGGAACCCGAGTACTGAAGACCACCCGACCACTTCTGCCGAGGGGCCAGACCAGTTCCCGATCGTTTGGGAACCTAGCATTACTTACAACGTCCCATTTTGGTACATGTGTAGTTTCTTTAGTCTGTCTTTAAGTGGTTCCATTGCAGCGGTTACAATACTCAAAATTACTAAAAATCATACACCTGTAAATGCACGTATGAATGCAGTGCCTTCATACATGAGCTTACGTCTCAATATTTTTTCAATCACTAGACTGCAAAGTCATAAAACATTAAATTGTGTTTGTTATAACCTAACTTTGAACTGGTTTACGCTTAAGATTAACGAATTATTTCTGCGTAGATATAAAGTTCCAAACTAATTTATACTTTCTGAGTTTTGTACGTGCACATATTTATTAATTTCTTAAAGTTTTATGGCAACAACAATATTATCTGTCTAGGTCTACATGATAGCAAATACAATATGACATCTTGATCACTATTAAAGCAAACGACCACTATTTTGACCTACACAGCCATTTTTGTCTGTCTTATCATTTGAGGGTTTCCAAATACGTGACCATGTCACTGAGTAAACCTAGCACAAACATTTGATATATTTTCCTGTTATAATTAGCAAAAAGTGGGACTTAAGTTTTCGTTTCAAACAAATAACCATCATATAGCGTGTTGTTAATACCACAATTTAAGCAAGCTTATTTACTTTTTGTACGCTACATGTACCTATTCATTACCTTACAACAATCAAAGAAATAGGTATTTTGTTATACATACATTGTAAATGTTTTCGTATTGACAGTATAATGAAAGGTCTATTTTTCTACCTAAGGCACACTTTTCATTAGCATCAGAAAAAAAATAGTGCGATATTTTCAATCAATCAATCAATCAATCAATATTTATTCAGGTATAAGATGTATATAAGATTTTGTCGTATTTGTTTTTCTTAATATACTAATTATTCAACATTTATGCTTGAATAGCGTGTCGTAGTCAATCCCTTGATCTGATCTTGTAGTTCGCTGAGAAACTGAGAAATCAGTTTGCAGTTCGCGATTCGAACAGCGAACTGCATACTAGTTGCCAGTTCGCAGTTCGCGATTCAATTTGCGAATTTGGAACTGCCGACTAGTTCCATGTTCTCAGTTCGCGGTTAAAATGAAGACTTGTTTCCAGTTCGCAGTTCGCGACTCGAATTGAGAATTGTAAACTTCAGCCTAGTTCCCTGCTCTAAGTTTACGATTCGTCTTGTTCCCAACTTGTGGTTTGTATTGCTGATTTTAAACCAGTCATCAGTTTACTTTTAGAATAGCGACATTTCGCGATTCGAATAACGAACTGCGAACTATAGACTAGTCTGCAGTTCGCAGTTCGAATCGCGAACTGCAAACTGATTTCTCACAGCTATACAGTTACTAGTTTACGATACCATTAGAGAATTGGGAATTGCCGAATAGTTCCAAGTTCTGTTCGCAGTTTGAATGAAGACTAGCTGCCAGTTCGCAGTGAGAAATCAGTTTGCAAGTCGCAATTCAAATCGCGTATTGATTTGAATTGCGAACTGGCAAATAGTCTTAATTTAAACCGCTAATTGGGAACAACTAGTTCGCAATTAAGCAATTCGAATAGAAAACTGGTGACTGATTTGTATTTGCAATTCGTAATTCGAATTGCAAACTGGCAACGAATCGCGAACTGTGAACTGGCAACTTGTCTGTTGTTCGCAGTTCGCAATTCGAATCGCGAAATGTCGCCGTTCTAAAAGAAAACGGATGACTAGTTTGCAATCAGCAATTCAAACCACAAGTTGGAAGCAAGTATAATCACGAACTGAGAACAGGAAACTTTCTGAAGTTTGTTATTCGAGTCGCTTACTGCGAACTGGCAACTAGTCTTCATTTTAAGCGCGAACTGAGAACATGGAACCAGTCCGCAATTCGAATTGCGAACTGCGAACTGGCAAATAGTCTGCAGTTCGCAGTTCACGATACGAATCACAACTGCGAACTGCGAACTGCAACTTTACGGATATGATCTGATCATTTAATTGTTGAACATCCCATATAAACAAATTATTACGAGTGTTCACTGCACGATATAGATTGCTTTAACTGAATCAAACGTCAATATTTATTCATATTTTCATGGGCAAAGGAGTAATTCGCAACAGGTGCATCATTTTGTTTTATTTGCTCTATGATTTTACGTACTTTTCTACACATATGTTTATCTGTTGTGTAATACAATTAGTTTTCAAACTGGCTCTAGCACTGATGTAATACATAGCGTCTGATCTGTAACGCATCAATTTTCTTTTTTGTACGACTTGCATATCAAATACTACTGTAGTGGTTTGAAATAAACTTTACGCTCGGTAAATAAACAAGTTTTGCTCTAATCATAATCATAATATTGTTATTTACTATGCAAATATTATCCATGAACTGTGACATAATAATGATAATCATATCATAACGTTACTCTCGGGCTAACACTTTTCATCAGAGCTATGGCAACTCAAGAAATCTCTTAAATTCAGTTGAGTTGTCTATATCATATAAATTCATTCAACATACTGGCGCGACTACCTTCACGGTCAACAGCAACACGACCTAGGGCATTGTTGTAAAACGAGTTCTATAAAAAATATACATGCAGTATGTCTTGAACATCTGAAGGATTTATATGAAAAAAATTACAGAACACAGGGAATGATGATATACATAGTTCTTGCTCTTCTTGTCGGAAGCGTGTATTCCGACTACGACTGTCTGTGCAACTACAACGTAGAGAAGACTGTCTACTTGTCAGTAAGTAGCACCAATGTTATGCATTTTAGATGGAATATCTTGGAATTATAATATAATATGTGAAATATCAACAATAGAATGAAACTTCTATTAAGTTATGGGTAATACTTGGCATATTTAAAATTAGCTTTTGTTGAAATTGTTATAATCATTATTCTCGCTGAAGCTTCTCTAATGTTTGGGCTCGTCATTTTAATGTTTGTACTTTCATATGACTAACAAGGCTTGTTGCAATAAACCTATAAACCAACAAAGCATATTATATACTGTAACAGCTATATCTCCCGGAAGTATAATTCTTAAAATATTTGCGATTACATTAAACCGCGATTGTTATATCTCTAAAATTTAAACATAATATAAAATTCATCGCCACTTTGGTTTCTTATACCAATGCCAAACATGCGTAATAATTAACACACACTTAATGATATTAACTCATCCCAAGGATTCCAACCAAGGTCAACCATTGGGATATCTGTATGAATTCGACTGCAAGCAAATTATCGCGGGTTATTCCAGTTCGCAAACATGGGCAACAGTCGCATATGAGCATCAAGTAAGAGACTTTGCTTAATATTATAATTATAATTATATCAAATTATATCACAAACAGAATCTGTACATTCAGTGGCAGACGAACAAGAATGATAATAACAAACAGCATGTTAATTCTCTTTACAAGTAACTTTATAACATACTTACGTTCGTTTCTACTTCTTACACCTGATGACCTCACAATCAGGAGCTCTCAACGCTTATATACGAAAGACCGGTGGTGACATTTCAATTTCAAGACTTCACGATGTCTGAGTATGAATTCGGGAAGTAGAAATCATGAAGTATTTAAATGAAATCGAGAATTCTTGAAATTGTGAAATAATGAAATATTGAAACCTTGAATTAATGAATAATTGAAATATGGAAATCGTGAATTTATAAAGTTGTGAAATATTGAATAATTGAAATATTGAAATATTGAAATCGCGATTTCACGAGTTTAGGCTTTTGGCGTGAAATCTTGAAATCTTGAAATCGTGAAGTATTGAACTTCACGATTTCACGATTTCAAGAATTCGCGATTTCACGAGTTCAGGCTTTTGGCGTGAAATTTGGAAATCGTGAAATCGTGAA